>LPNX010719166.1:116942-331127 GCA_001517045.1 Pseudotsuga menziesii | reverse complement strand
TAGCATTTACTGGAAACAAGATACAGTACTTAGGATGTAGTTTTTTTAAGACTATAAGAAAATAACTTATGAATTTGTGAAACACTTGTAGTCACTGAAAGTAATTGAATAGGAAACTCGGTTCAGAAGGATACTACTTCTCACTACCGAGATACTGTGCTGGAGTACGGTCTGGTGAACCCAGATGTGGAAAAACACAGTAATTCTTTAACTCAGCAACAGATTTACTACTAATAACCTGAGATACTCACATTACTAAACTAACTAACTCTTCAGTCATCTAACAAAACATAACATGCAACCATTCATACTCATTAAACATAAAGAGATAAGTGATAGAACCTGTTTAAACTGGGACAACAATAGCAATGGGAGGCCGTTCCTCCCTACCAACTCCTGGACAACGCTCAGACAGCGACTTCTCAGGACCCCCGAGCTTGCTCTGGTCTTCCTGGCTGAAACTAGGTGCAGCAAAGTCAGATACCAATCTTCAAACTCAGTATTAACTCAGAACTATCAGTCAGTTCTCTCAACCAAATAGCTGTAATGAAATCAAGTTACTGCAGCAATCCTCTTAGAAAAACTTCCTTACNCCACAGTAACGTGGTGCTAGTTTTGCACAACTCCCCAGTCTTAGGGAGATTTTCTTTGGTCTTACCTTTATGAACACATGTTCACCCACCTGGAACTCTTTAGGAGTTGTTTTCAAATCTTCCTGGCTCTTTTGTCGATCATGTGCCACCTTTAAGTTTTCCTGCACTTGTTTCACAATCTGTTCCATTTCCTTCAATAATTCAGGCCCTAACACCAATCTATCTACTGGATTATTCCAAGAGATAGGAGTGTTACATTTACGCCCATACAGAATTTCAAATGGGCTGAACTTAGCTGAGGATTGATAGTTATTATTGTAAGCAAATTCTGCTAAATGCAAGTAATCCTCCCACTTACCTGACTGATCCTTAACATACATTCTTAACAGATCTTCCAACACCTGATTTACTCTTTCCGTCTGTCTGTCTTTCTGAGGATGGAAAGAGGTGCTGAAATTCAGGGTTGTGTTTAAGCCCTTAAACAAGGATTTCCAGAAATTCCCTGTGAATTTAGGATCCCTGTCTGAAATAATAACCTTAGGTACTCCATGTAACCTAAAAAATTTCTTTAAAAATATATCTGCTATATTGGCAGCCTTGTAGGTAGTCTTGACAGGAATGAAGTGTGCTGCTTTACTCAACTTGTCCACCACCACCATAATGGAATCGTTCTGATTCTGATTTCTGGGTAATCCAGTAATGAAATCTAAGTTGATTATCTCCCACTTCCAACTAGGAATAGGCAAGGGTTGCAATAAACCAGCTGGATGTTGGGGTTCTGTTTTCACTTGTTGACAGTCCAAACATCTAGCTATATACTCATCTACTTCAGATTTCATATTATGCCAGAAATATTCTTTTCTTAACATAGTAACAGTCTTCTGGTAGCCTGGATGCCCTAAGTAAGGGGTTTTATGAACTTCATCTATAATCAGCAATTTAACCTTAGGCACATTAGGCACATACAATCTGTCCTTAAACAATAAAAATCCATCTTTATTTAAACTATAACCATTTATTAAACTTTCTCTAGGTTCTTCTTTAGCTATAACCTGTAATTTTTGATAAATTTCATCCAATTTTATCCCTTCAGTCAGCTGTTCATTTAAATCAGAAGCATAAGTACTGATTGCTGCTATAAAATTCAGCTTTGCATTTCTGTTCAAAGCATCAGCCACCTTATTTTCTTTTCCTTTTATGTGCTGAATTTCGAAATCGTATTCACTTAAGAAGGCTAACCATCTTGCTTGTCTTGCATTTAAGTTGGGCTGATCTAAAAGGTATTTCAAACCTTTATTATCAGTCATTAAAATAAACTTTCTGCCTATTAAGTGGTGCTGCCACATATTTAAGGCATGAATAACAACAGCAAGCTCTAAATCGTAAGTAGCATAATTATTTTCGTGGATTTTTAATTTCCTTGACTCATAGGCAATAACATGCCCATCTTGAGTCAGCACACCGCCTAATCCATCATTACAAGCATCGGTGCAAACCACGAAATCCTTATTGGGATCCGTTATTCTTAGAATAGGCGCAGTTGTTAACAGAGTTTTTAATTTCTTAAAACTTTCTTCACATTTTAAGTTCCAATCAAATTTCTTGCCTTTCTTTTGCAAGGAAGTGATTGGATTAGCTATTTTTCAAAAACCTTCAATGAATCTCCGGTAGTAACCGGTAATTCCCATGAAGGACCTAACATCTGTTATGTCTTTTGGTACTGGCCAATCTTCGATTGCCCGGATCTTTTCAAGATCCACTGAAATCCCTTCCTTAGTCACTACGTGACCTAAGTACTGGATTTCATCCTTAAAGAAATCACACTTGCTGAACTTCGCAAAGAGCTGTTGCTCTCACAACTCTTGTAAGACTATCCGTAAGTGTTCCTTATGTTCCACTTCATTTTTAGAATAAATTAAGATGTCATCGATGAATACAACAACAAATTTATCTAAATATTTATGCATTATGTTATTCATTAGGCACATAAAGACGGCTTGGGCATTAGTAAGCCCAAATGGCATTACGACAAATTCGTAATGTCCATACCTTGTTCTGAAGGCTATCTTGAAAATGTCCTCTTCTTTAATTCTTACTTGATGATATCCTGATCTCAGGTCTATCTTAGAGAACACCGTAGCTCCATGCAGCTGATCAAACAGATCATCTATGCGAGGCAATGGATATCTGTTTTTAATAGTCATTTTATTTAGTTGACGGTAATCTATGCATAGTCGCATAGTTTCGTCTTTCTTTTTAACAAAGATTACTGGTGCTCCCCAAGGAGACACACTGGGTCGAATATAGTTCTTATCTATTAATTCCTTTAACTGTGATTTTAATTCATTAAGCTCCAGAATATTCATACGATATGGAGCTTTCGAGCTAGGTACAACACCTAGTACCAGCTCAATTGTGAAATCCAATTCCCTCCTGGGAGGTAATCCTGGAATTTCCTCCGGAAAAACATCAGTAAATTCGTTTAACACAGGAATATCCTCTATTTTTACTTTATGTTTTTCATATTTATTTGCCTCATCTGTAATAGTTACAGCATAGGCTTTGCACCCTTTTCTGACTGCTTTTTTGAGTTGTAAGGCAGAAATCTGCCTAATTACAGTTTTCCTAGGAACACCCTTAACTGTTACTGGTGGTTCATTATTATTTACACACGTAAATGTTTTATCAAAACAGTTTAAAACTACCCTGTGTTGTTCTAACCAATCCATACCAATAAGTATGTCATACGAGCCAAGTGGCAGAACATTTAACTTAACAGTAGTTTTAAAATTATTCATAACTAAAGCACAATCCTTGACATAACAGGTTACTTTCCTTTTTTCCCCTGTGGCTAATTGAACTAACCATTAGTTATCAAACTTTTCAACAGTCAAATTACACTTTTCTACTATCTTAGGTGAAATGTAACTAAAACTAGCACCTGGATCTATTAAAATAGTTACAGGGGTTTGGTTAACCATACCTTCTACTTCCACCATGGAAGTTTGAAAATCAGCTTGGCGGTTCTCCAACGCTGCATTGATTCGGGGCATAGTCCTTGCAAAATCTCCAACCATCATTTCATCTTGTATAGTATGAATATTACTATTTGGATTCTTCCTATTTGGGTAGACTGAAGCATAGTGCGGGCCATTGCACTCCCAGCACTTAACAGGCTCCTTCCGTTCAAAATTCTTAGTAAAATTTCCATGATTGTTTGAAGCTTCCTTGCCCTTGAATTTATTGGAATTATTGGAATTATTACGAGCACCATTTATGTTTCCCTGGAAGTTCTTACCATTAGAATGATTTATGCTCTTATTATTCCTGAAATTTTTCTGGGGTACAAACTCTTTTTTCTTCTCAGGCTGATTACTGTTCTTTTTAGCCTTCCAGTTGGCTATTCCTTCTTTCTTTTTGTTCTGTTCAAAACAGAAATTAGCCTTCCGCATGGCTTCTTCCAGAGTTTTGGGGTTATCATATTCGATTCTGTCCTTTATATGATATGGCAGGCAGCTGAGAAACCACTGTACTTTAGGTTTCTCATCAACTAAATAAGGTACATACCTTAACAGACTTAAAAATTTACTGTTTAAGTCCTTCATAGTCATGGATCCTAATTTTAACTCATAAAATTCCTTCACCCTTTCTTCATAGTATTGTTCAGACAGAAACTTCTTCTTGAAGTACCTTTTAAAAGTACTCCAATTGACTTCCTTTTCTTTGATTCCCTTGACTCTTTTCAGATCTTGCCACCATATATCTGCCTTTCCAGAAAGATTATAGATGGCCATTCTCGCCTTCAGTTGATTTGAATAGTTGTATATCTGAAAATATTTCCTCATCCCGAATAACCAGGACTCTGCCTCTTCCCCTTTTTCAGTCTCGCCGTTGAAAGTTGGGGGCTTTATTTTTTTGAACTCCCCAGAAATCTCTTCATATGGCCTGTACTTTTTCTTTCTGTTATGCAACTCAGCCTCACTACTGTCACTAGTAGTGTAGTAGCTTTGTTGTTCCCTGAGCCCTTCAAATGATGAGCTACCTTCAGCATTAACTAATCTCATCTTTTTAGATCCTTTCTGATGACTAGCTTCCTCAGATTTAGATCTTTTACTCCTCCCTTCTGTCTGGAATTTTTCTATCAAGATTTGGTTTAACTCCTCCTGAGTCTTCAATATCCTTTCGTTATCCTTCTTGACTGATTCCATTTCAGTCTTTAAATCCTTGATAATCTGTATCAGTTCTGAAGAGTGAGCAGTTATCTCTTCTAACACATGCTCTTTAGACATCTGTCTTGTCTCGGTGTTTGGAGACTCCTCCTCAGCATATTCTCCTAACCTCTCCATACCTGCCTATTAGATTCAGAAAAGAAATTTTCTGCTTTCTACATAAAACAAAAGAAATACAGGTTAGTACATGATTTTTACTATTCTATGGAAACTAGTGGAGCCACATCATGGCCTAGTGTTTGAACCATGCTCTGATACCACATGTCATAACCCCAAAAATTACGAAAAATTTAAAATTTTTAAAATAGCATAATTACTCATTAAATGCAGTCATTAACTGTTTGATTAGTTTTAAGTTACTAGAGTTGTAACTGAATGATCTTTTGATTATGTTTAACTTTAAAGAGTAGTTTCTTTCCAGTTACTGATTGTTTTTCTGTTTGCGACATAAGGTGGGTTTGTCATGAAGGACTGGGCTTACTTAGCTTCCGAGCTAATGCAGCAGTTTTCTTCTATTACAGGTATACAGGTAAGAAGTACGGGTCATTGTTAACAAGTCTCAAAAGTTTACAATACGATTTGCTGTAAAAACTTATTTAGTGAAAGTATATACATGCTAGACAGAATTACCATGCTTTTAAAGGTACAACTTTTACTAAGTTTCCTTTGAGACTTAAAGCTAGAGAATGGAGTTCTACACATAGAGATGGCAGTTAACTTTACTATACAAAAAAATATATAGAGTTAAACAAGTCTACAGAGTATGAAACCATTTAATGCCCATACTGAATGTAAGTATAAGAATGTAATAATTATTCCTTTACTTAACAGCTAGCATGGTAAATAATCACAACTTCAAAGGTTTACTTCTATTATTCATCGTTACTATAACATGCTATGTTTAGATTGCATCATATTCAGATTTTCATCGGTAGTCGTAAATGATAAGATATTACAAGTATCAATCTATACTTTTCTTACTTAAGCATTTACGAGTTATGGTTTGATACAAGTATTCCTTTAATAGTTTAATAGTTTGCACTATTTTAGAATACTAATCTTATTTCCAAGAATGTCATTTGGATGGAAACCAAACACCTTTTGGATCAGTCCTAGACTTATCATATTTGACCCCTTTATGAAATCTCAAGACTATATCAACAAACAAGGAAGGTAAAAAGAATATTCAAGTTACCTATCATACATTAACTTATAAAGTCTTTTATAAAATTTTGGGCTTAGAAAGTGACAAAAGTCTATTTGTCATCATAAGGATTCTAAGACTATAAAAGAAAAGGGTTATCAATCTATTCATAAGTATCCAAGATATGAACTAGAGTAAACCAAAATCAAATTATGAATAACATAATTTAAATACCTCCAATTATATACTTTTAAAGAATAGTTATGTCTCTTACCTTCATTTGAAGTTTAAGACAATTGGCATTGTAGTTGTGGGTTAAAAACAACTATGCCATAACCATAATCCAATGGTTTATAACTCCTTGAAACATAAACTAATCTCCATGCTTATGTAAACGAGACTATATCACAAGCAATATCTATTGTGCAAGGTTTATAAACATTATACTAATGTTGCGTGGTTGAAAACATAACGCAGGTGATACTATGGTATAATGAACCATACGGGATCTCCACGCAATGATTTTGTTGGAAAAAATCACTCAATGGGAAACTCGTCGAGAAACATTAGAACTCAACCCACTGCATGCAAAGTATTAAAGGTGTTACGTGGTCACTCCTCAGCCATGCATTGGTGTTATAAAATGGTTGAATCAACCCTAATTCGTCATTTCTCCTTCGCCTTCGGGCTTGGCCGCTCTGCAAACCCTCCTAGTCCCTTGCGTTGATACGTTGTTGAATAGCAGCTTCAATTCTGCTCTAGTTCTTCACGAGCTCCTCTATTGCACTGTGTGGGAGTGAAAAGCTTGATGTTGTCGGTTTTAAGGTTTGCTGAAAAACCTAGGGTTTTCCCCTTAGCACTATTGTCGACCCTGTCACTGCGTGAGTGCATCTCTTCGACTTGATACTGTCAATACTCCCACTGTGAAAGGTATCCTTTGCTCCAGTGTGCTCATTCTTCTCGGTAACAAAGGAAGGGTTTACGCTGCCTCTGCCCATGGTTAACTGGCTTATTTCGGTGGCTATACTTCTATCACCTTTGGTGGTAAGTTACAGGTCATTCCCTTCGTTTTTCCATTTCAAGAATATTGCTTAGCCATTAAAGGATAGGGTTTTAACTAAAAAGCTGCTCCTTCTTTTGCAGGTTCGATCTCCTCCTTGTGGAGTGGTAAACGCAAGATTTCAGCCATTGTACTTCCCGGTAAGCCCGGTCTCAAACATGGTGTTCCCTCCTTGCTGGTTTTTAGGGCTGTTAGTGGTTGGCTTTGAGAGGCGCGACTCTTGTGGTTACCTCAGCTCCGTTCAGTCTTTTTAAACTGCATGTTAAAATGAATTTAACAGGGTAAACCATTGCACTATGCATGGGTGTTACGGCTTAGGCCGATATTGTAATTATTAGTTTTTCTTCTGTGTTTAAAATATTGTGTAAGAAATACTGGGCTGTAATTCTGCCTGTGGATGAGGTTATGACCTCGATATCTTGTTTCTTTTACTGAACTCTTGATTGTTCAGGGTTTTCACCCTGCGTTTTGTAATATAACTTAATATAATGCTTTCCTGTATCTTTTGGTTGTTAATCGCATACATTTTGTATCTATGCTCTGTACAGGAATAAATAAAAGATGGGTTTATAACAGCTTATATTGTGGATTTATAATACGACCGTAGGTGAAAATATTGTCTTAACTGTTAGTATTTATTTTATTTGTAAAAACTGGATTTATAGGGTTCAACCCTAATTTTACAGTTTGAGATTAAGTTCAGTTTCTTAATCTGCCATTATAAATTAAAAAATTATAAACTCTGTTGGTAACTGTGAGTAAAATAAATGGATAATACCATAATGGTTAAGCTCGATATTCGAGCAATTTACTGTTCTGTTAATTTCCTTTGCTTAAAATAACAACTGAGTTATTTTACTATTAATAAACTCTTTTAATAATGTTATTGTTAGGGTTATGCACCTTGGATTACTTATTATGTATTAACTTCTTAAATAATATACAAGGTTTATACCCTTAAACCAAATATCATAGCTGTTGATACTACTTTCTTGCATTATTCTTGGTCATGTTACAATACTGTAATTTATCTCATTATATAAAGAATTATGTAGTCAAAGTACTCTTCAACTTATTGTTAAATAGATTTGTTGTTAAGGTTTCTATACTCGCTTTATACCCTGACTTCTATTTATTAGAAATTGTAAATGCAAAGTGCATACCTTTCAAATTATGTAAGTCGGTTATATTCTTATTATATTTTACTATTGTCTTCAAGTATTATTTATTTATTTTGTAATACACAAAGTATAAATAATTTATTTATACATAAACCTTATTTATTTATACATTGAGTATAATTAGTCTAAGTTTGCAATGGTAATAATAAAATATTACTCTAATTGTTACATTAGTAAGGCTTTTATATTGTATATAATATAAATACATTATTATTGATATAATAATGATATTACTTCTTACCAGTGTTTCTATGATTATTATTATTTGTTGTTATTTTGGATTGGTCTATCTATTTAGTTATAATGTCTAAGTATATTCTCATAATACTCATACAATATTTTAAGTTTTATCTTATATACATATATATATATAAATTCTTGTGTATATAATAACATTTATTTACCATATGTGAAAATAGAATAACAGTTTTGTAATCTGTTTAA
The DNA here is from genome assembly GCA_001517045.1 of Pseudotsuga menziesii. NCBI lineage: Eukaryota > Viridiplantae > Streptophyta > Pinopsida > Pinales > Pinaceae > Pseudotsuga > Pseudotsuga menziesii. The sequence continues at coordinate 322,476 of LPNX010719166.1, read as the reverse complement.
GCTTAGTTAAAATAAAAGAAGATTCAGAAATTAAATAACTGCATTCTTTAACCAAGATACAGACTAACACCTCTAGGATTTAACTGTAAAATCTAACCCATAGGTAATTACATCCTACTGTCAGTATTGTCTTTTCAGTATTTAGAGGTTAGATTCTTTCAAAACTAGAAGATAAACAATTATAAGATTTAAACAGCAGAAATACTTAGTCTATCTTTTCTTTATTATAGCTAGCATTTACTGGAAACAAGATACAGTACTTAGGATGTAGTTTTTTTAAGGCTATAAGAAAATAACTTATGAATTTGTGAAACACTTGTAGTCACTGAAAGTAATTAAATAGGAAACTCGGTTCAGAAGGATACTACTTCTCACTACCAAGATACTGTGCTGGAGTACGGTCTGGTGAACCCAGATGTGGAAAAACACAGTAATTCTTTAACTCAGCAACAGATTTACTACTAATAACCTGAGATACTCACATTACTAAACTAACTAACTCGTCAGTCATCTAACAAAACATAACATGCAACCATTCATACTCATTAAACATAAAAAGATAAGTGACAGAACCTGTTTAAACTGGGACAACAACAGCAATGGGAGGCCGTTCCTCCCTACCAACTCTTGGAGAGCGCTCAGACAGCGACTTCTCGGGACCCTCGAGCTTGCTCTGGTCTTCCTGGCTGGAACTAGGTGCAACAAAGTCAGATAACAGTCTTCAAACTCAGTATTAACTCAGAACTATTAGTCAGTTCTCTCAACCAAATAGTTGTAATGAAATCAAGTTACTGCAGCAATCCTCTTAGAACAACTTCCTTACTGTATTTCCCTCTTCTTCAATGAATTTCCTGAATAACATTCACCTGAATGAATTCTCTCTCGAAAATATCTGAGCAGCCTCAGCTCTCTTCATTGAGTACTTTTAAAAGATTGCCTAGGTCTTTTTGGGTTAACTGTCATTTAAAGAGCCACCTGCTCTGATCCCACTTTCTTGGGGGATCATGACCCCAAATGTAGGGAAGTTGCCACCTGCAACTTAGGAAGTGTTTGAGGATGCTGCCACTTGTCTTTTTCCTTCCACCTAGTTCCATCCACCAATTTGACCAGTAACCTCTTTTTAACAGCTCTCCCATGCTGTTGTCTCCATAATTTATTTATTAATAATAAAAATATCCTGAATTACATTCCAATTCTGTTGACTCTGCTGAGTCATCAATCCTACTTAGCATTAAATTTAACATAATGTCTCAGGAATATAATTAAAACAATTTACATAATTTTACAAAATTTGGGTATGTGACATCTCGCCTGCATACATACTACATTAGTATTAATACTATACATTCTTCAATAAAAACCCAGTCTAACCCTCAGTGTATTACTAATTATTTATATGTAACTTATACTATCAACCAAGGTAATACATATTCACATCATTCAATCAAACTTCCTACCACCAAAATATTCTAATATTATACTATAAGATAATTAGTTTTTTATACGACACTCATACCATACATCATACACAATCATACCTATATATACATGTAGGTAATTCTATATTATATCACTCCTATATTCCACCCATATCATAAAATACATATTATCGTCTATACAAACATGTATACCTCTATACACACACTATAACTCATACGTTATGCACACACTATACACTCTGTATATACATATATATCCTTACACATAGTAATATTGTATTATCCCATACAATCAAATGTATATAACCATACCATACCTTATAATTATGCAATTTATAATAGACATATATAGACAATATTTAAACAATGAAACAAACAGTTGCAAGGTTGGGGATGCGTCCTCTTTAGGAGAAACGCTATTTCCAAACACCATATTGATTAATTGGCATATATATAAAAACAATTTGAATGGGGGTTGTGTTCCCTATAGGGATATGACCTTTCTGAACTGGCAATCTGATTTATTAAAGTACATGGAACTTTTGCAAAAGGAGGCATCGTTCTCAAAATCTCTCAATATCCACTAATATTTGAAAAAACCAATATATATATATATACCTTGAGGTAGGAATTCCGGACAATCACATAAGCCAAATAGTTTATTCACCAATCATCCAGAATCCAATCTCTTAATAATTCACTAAGCATAGGAGATACAATTCTCATCCACAAAATTCCAAAATAATGGCTTTCCTTACCTTATTAACAAGAGAATCCTAAATAATTCCATTTAATAACTACATAGATATGTATACATTGCCATCGACTCCTAATATATCCTTCAATCTACAATATTTTTTTAAATAACCCACCTAATAGCATATTAGCTAGGCCCTATCCCAGTCAGTCCACTAAACATCTATTGATGACCGCTCACATTAATTCAAATCCTAAAATGTAATTACTTAATAACTAATCAATAAAATTGTTCTCACTTAATAAGCACCAATCTCATAAGTCAACTTCAATATTTAACCAACTAAAACCTTAAGTTAAATTCAATATTTAACTAATTTAAACTTTATCTTAAATTCAATGTTTAAATAAACTACAACTTTTAGTTAGATTCAATATTTCACTAAGCTTAAAACTTAGAGTTAAGTTAAACATAACTAGACTAAGGCTTTAACTTAACTTCTCATTTTTTTTCTTTCAGTTAAATTCATTACGAAGCCCTTTTGGATTTAATTATTATAAGACTCAACCTTTAACTCCTCTTCACGTAATTAATGATGTTGTAGAGTTTTGTTATGGAAAATTGACGGAAATGAATGTACATAGATTCATTATTAAATCATGATTTAATTTTAATATTTTTAAAACTATACATCAATACAAATATATCCCCTTTAGCCTTATTTACATGGTTGTCATAATTTAAACAAATAATTCAATTGATATAATAATCACAATATATATAATGCATGTGATCACATGTGCAATCGTACAAGAAGGTACATATCTGATATTTAGACAATACTTTGTTCTAATATCATGAATGGTCTAGTTAACACCTCATAGGACTTGAGATATTGGGGTTAATGATAAGTACTAGAGGTTAGTTTTACACTTCACGTTGTGGCTTGGACAAGTATTGGGGCTATTATGTGAAGGTCATAATGATAGTGTTAGGACATAATCAACCTATTTTACATCATATAATAACATAAACAAATCACATTAATACGGAGTGACAATGCATAGAAGGCCCAAACAACAGTAGAGTTGTAACCCAAGCTCTTATCCCACTTGTAACACACCCAACCTAAGTCACAGGTAAATAAAGATGCATGGGCTCTATTAAGGTAGAGAGAGTTGATTTTTGATCTTAACACAACATATATATTTATTCTAATGGGATTAGTCATTAGGCCAATAAATTAAAACTTCTAGGTCAACCAGTAAAACCAACACTGCTTTCACTTAAAGTAAATCTTCCATACATTTTCATGCTCTAAATTTTAAAAGAAAATATCATCTATAAACCCCATTGGGTGATCTGATATGAGGCTTCCATATACTACCATATGGAATTCCATATTAGTCCCATAATCACATGTAAAATCTCAACAAAATAGTCTACTAACTTATTAATTTGATTAATAATTTATGCACTTAAAACTTGTTCACATGCAAGATAAATTAAATCAATTATTTACTCATAAACCAGATATTAAACCCATGGGAAAATACGATATGTTACAACCATATGGTTTTCCATTATCATATTTCCTAAATCAACATAACGTGAACATATCAAAATTACAAATACTAGTTCAAGGAATCACATACCTTCTCGAAGGTTGTCAATCCAACATCAAAGTTAGTAAAAATATAAATCAATCATTTAATTAAGCAATAAGAGTAAAAGAAGTCTCCATGATGCATCTCAAAAATCATGCATAGACTACTAAAGCATCATAAATACTTATCTTGATAGGCGCAACTAGTAACAACATGACAATTTTCCTCCCAATCGTAGTTCTCTGCTTGGCGTATGTTTTCCTGTCGAAATATCACCCTTGAGCTAAGGTTATAGAATCTCACATGAGAAGGTATCTTCTAAATCGATCTCTAAGGATAAAATTCGATCCCACAACCCAAATGTCACGTCCCCGACCCTTCGACCGGCGAAGAGGACGCAACCAACACCAACGCATACGGGCAAACAACCCCAAGAACATGGACAGACATCAATGCTGAAATTAAAAGCTTGAACATAATGCGTAACAGGAATATGCTACGATGCATAATCCATCATACAAGGATTCATAATTCATCAACATACAGTGGAAGCAAACATATACAGTCCAGCATTTAACATGATCATCATAATTCATGAAACAGTAGACATTGCAGAGATGAAACAGTCAGGATTACTTATCTTTTGATGAAGAACCTGCCCCGCAACCAGCTATGTCGCTACAACGTTCCACCCAACCATAGGCCAGCGTGCTCATCAATCTCTCAACAACACTGCCACCCCTGAGCTGGGCATGATTCCTCCAGGAATAAGGGTCAATGCAGGCTTACACATAGCCAAGGTTCACAAAGCAGCAAACCAACACAGTTGGGATTCACCAGGTCATCAAGGAGCTAGGAAAGGCTAATGCTAAGCTGGTGGCCACAACACCAGCCTTCTCAAGCATACCCAGCCTCCACATTCCGAATACCAACCACTGCATACCGCAGCAACACAATCCCTTCACCGCCTTGTGAAGAAGGCAAGACGACCGATTGACGATCCCAACCAAACAGTGAACACGGCTCAAGCCGCAAGACAACTCAGAGTTGTTCTTGGCCCTAGCGTGGCCAAAAAAACTCAACAACAACCCAAAACTAGGGTACATCAACAACTACAACACACACTGCAATCTATGGCAACTTTACACAGTCCCAAACAGGGAAGAAGCCAAACTCCCAGCATAGACAGAGAAAAACTCAGTCAACGGATGTGGCAATCAACAACCAACCCAACATCCAACCGCCCATAGCACACAATTACTCCATGCAGACGCTGAAGGACTTACACAGGCAGAAAAGGGAGGGAACAACTCTTAGCCTGTGCGCAAAAGGAGAAAAAAAGACGCATCCCAGGCAAAACATGGAGAAACACACATGCACAGTCCAAAAATGGGAGAAGAATCGGACTGTCAATAGCATCCAAAAATCGTGGAAGAACAACAGCAACCCAAAACGTGGGTGAAACCAACAGCAAGCCCGAATCACGGGTTAAACCCAACAGCAAGCAGAAATCGTGGATTAAACCCATGGCTATGTCACATACCAGCAGAAATCGGGCCCTTGAGGCCGTTCTACCTGCTCGCTGCATGCACAAACCAAAGAAGAACCCAGACCGGTGCGCGAGGAAGAACAGAACGAAGAATCCTTGCGTGAGGAACGAACAGCTCCGCCTATGTGCACGGATGAACAGACAACGGCTCTGCATGAGGAACGAATTCCCCAGACCACCATCATGAAGGTGCAGACCATGTGTGAGAGTGAACCAACCATCCCCCCGAGAATGGCCTCGTGGAGAGAGTCCCTTCTGCCCCACGCGAGTGAAGAGGAAAGGATCTGCTGGTGGAGTGGGCACATGGGAAAGGATGGACAGTCCTGCCATACCCACCACCACTCAGCATTAACTTCCCCAACTAATAAAACAAGACATTAAAGAAGTTGGGTGATACAAGGGAAGATGACACAAGGCTTTTTTCCCCCCCATAGACCAAGGTTGGACGTCCCCCACACCCTTATCCTTTGGAATCAGGCCCTTTTCATTTTAACGTTGCACCACTGTAGCTGGTTGTGGTTTTATTTTATTTGATGTGCGTGTTTACATGATGCCACATTATAATGTGTCGGATAGCACGATATACCATCGGCAACTATCCTCATTGCCAAAACATACACAACCAAATCGATGGTGGGGCTTTTGCCTTTAGCTCCTCACTACGATTAATTACATTATATACATCATGCAAACGGGGTCAAAACCGGGGTGTGACACCAAAAAAAAATAACACAAGAATTTACTCCACAAGGTTTCCCCCCTCTCCACCCACTTACCCCTCTTCCCCACGAATAGGTGAAATGGTAATCCCTTCACCTCCTAGGTCCATCAGGACATCGTCATCTTCACCATCAGGATTTGTGTTGGATCAAGACATAGATAAGAGTTGGACACCATGAATATATACCATACTCAATAAAATGTTCATTCGAGAAGCCACAACTCAATTCCTCGCCACCTACTTACTCCTCCACCCTCCTACCAGGTGAAATGGTAATCCCTTCAACTCTTAGGTCCCTCAGGATATCACCATTTTCATCATCAAGATTAATGTGTAGAATCAAGACAAAGATAAATGGTGGCCACCATGGAACTATTCAGAGTTTATCAAGCTTACTCTAAATACGACCCAAATCCTTGTGCTCTAAGCACACATTCCACACATGTATTGGAGCATACATGGGTTCCCAATCTCACAAGCTTACCCAGATCTCAACAATCATGGCATGAACAACTTGACTTCCCTCCATGAATGAAGGAAAAAATCCTCTAGAATTATCCTCTGGGAATCTTCATAACCTGCAAGTCAAACTTGGTTCCCAAGTGTGCAAATTCCCATGCCAGATCTCTCCTTGGCATTCAGCCAAACCCTAGAAAATCTCCCTTGTATACTCTCTAGACTCCACAATGAATGAATGAATTCAACTCTGAAGAAATTAAAAACCCCTTAGTCCAATTTGAATTGCCTCCAATAGATTGACTCTAGATCATTGAGGAAGGACCCCCAATCATTGGGGCTTCCAACAGTGACCACTAACTAACTCATTCAATTTCTCAGCAGAGCATCTTGAATTCGTTGATACTAAATCTAGAACACTGATAATGAAATTCCCAAGCACTAGCCAACTTGAATTTGTCAACACTAACTTAATTTCTCCCATAAACGACTCTAAGTTGCCCATAAATTACTCCCCATGCATGGAGGTAACCTGAGTTCACAAGGAATGACTCCAATTTTCCCTATATCACTCCCATGCATTTAGGATAAATCAAATTGACACATAATAAACCAATTTAACTGAAGATGACTCAATTCCATCTAATTAACTAAAGACAATTAACCTTTAAACCACAATTTCACTTATTAATTAAGGATAATTGACTCTAACTCACTGATGGTTACTTTTGTTAACTGAAAATTACTCAAATTAACCACACTGACTCTAACTAACTGACAATACTCTAGTTCATTGGTGTAACTATAGATTAACTCAATATATACTGATAGTAATTCAGTTAAACTCAATTTAACTGACATTAACTCGATATTAACTCTAATTAACTAAATTAACTTATAGTAACTCAATTTAACTGGAAAAAACACTCCAATTAGAGTGGAGTTACAAGAATTAGATGTATGTATGGTCAAACTTAACCAAATAGGTGAAATAGACCAAAGTGATGTGAGAGTGGGCCTCACTAATATGCTGATAAGGAATATTGTCTCTAGTGAGGGCTCAGTAGTGCATGCAAACCATTATTTAGTTAATTTAGGACCCCCTTAGAAATAATAGATCAATTCTATGAGCAATGATGCTAAGAAGAAGCACAGGAAATAGATCTTGCTACTAAGAATTCTCACAAGCATACACAGAAAAAATAGAGAGAAGAAAAGAGGCAGGATCGCATGAATGAAGAGATGAATATTGGTGTGTATCCTTCCATTGAATAATGATGAATAATAGTGTACATAAATAGTACATCCTCATAGGAAAATTGAGTTGTATGGAGACAACTCATAAAGGTCAAAAAGGCTGACTTACCAAAATATAGAAAACCCCCATAGGTAGCTAAAGCACTTCCCAAATATGTCAAGGACCTCACAAATTGGAAAAAGCATGCGTGAGAAAAAGTCATGAAGGATGGGTTGGCAACAAAAGGACCCAATTTCCTAGTTTGACTAGCTTTACCCTATCCACAGAAAAGCAGGATAAAGCAGAATAAAGAAGAATTTGTTGTAAAGTGATGTATACTAATTCTGGATGGTCAAAAGGTGGTCAAGATCAACCCAGAATCAGAAATAAAGCATTCCTGGGATATAGATGGCATGTATTGACTTTAAGGTGCAAGTGGATGCCAACTAATTAAGCTAGTGGGTGAATAATTAATCAAATAATGATTAATTATTTTATCCTAAGTATTAAGTGGGTTTGATATATTCCACACCCCCTATAAGTCTGACTTTGTGATGGTATGTCAAATAAATGGATGCATATAGGGCCCAACAACAAGGCTATGGTCACCCTTTAACAATTATTTATGTCCAGAAAAGTGAGGAAAGAAGCAAAACCACATGGGGAAAATCCTCCCTCAAGATAGGACAAGGCACAAAATTTGAAATATGTCTTCAAAATATCTTCATCTTCACTTTAATGAGCTGAACGAACTACTTCTGGATGAAGGGCTTGCTGAAGAAATCATGAACTCCATGATCATGCACTAAAGTGTAGAACCTGCAAGAAGGAAGAGGAGAGACTCCTTGTATCTCATCAACTGATGAAGTAGGAGCATTATCTAAATGCTTATTGCTGTTGTCAAACTCTGATCTGCAAACATAATCTGAAATGGAAAAGAGATCTGTGCATACGCCTTTCCAAAGAGTACAAAAATTAAGACAATTTATTGCACACCCAATTCCCTGAATAGCTGCAAAATTGTGATGTGAATCACATGTCAATCTTCCAATCTGATGTAGCACCTTTCCAAATCTGATATGAGGCTGATAAAACTATGATATATCAGAAATATTAGCATATGGAACAACAAGGACAAAGGATTCAGTGGCTTCATGAGGATATAGGGCTAGACTAGGAAAACTATTAGCAACTGGGGAAAACTGATAGGTGTAAAAATATGAATGATGGATGGGAATAAGATCTGAACCATAAGTGTTTAGAACATATCCAAACATGTTTAATATCAGTCAAAATATGACTAAGGTCATGGATAACCAACCGTTTAAAGATAGGAAAGACTTCAAACCATGTAAGATAAATATCACTACATAAGAGACCAATGAGGAACCAACTAGTGAACTTGGGATTTGTATAGTCTTAGGATTATTCAGAGGTATGGTAGATGGTATGGATGGTGGTATGATATGTGTATCAATCTGTATATATGCTTCTAAATCAGAATCCAAAGGATCACATATAAGCATATCAATAGACTCATGGGAATACACTGGTAATGAATCCTCTGTATGAAAGGAGGAAAGAATGCGATGTTCACAATCTTCAAGGAGGTTCTGAGTATTGATTCCAAGAACAAAGGAGGAGATGTTGAAGCACATGAGATCAAGTAAGGTAAGTGGTATGACACAAATAAGGCTTGATTTGGCTAAGCAAACATCCTAGAAATCATTGGCTTTTGCACCATCAATGAGAGAGGTATGCACAAGGTGTGAAGAGTCAGGCACATAGATCTCAGAATCTAAGATAGGAGATATAGAGAACAATGAATGGGTTATAGGATCATCATCAATATCAATAGAAGCTCCATATGTTGCTACTTTTTCATCAATAGTATCACAAGAAGAAAATTCACCTTCAAGAGACACAGAAAAAGTTGGCTCTTCAATATTTTCTTCTTCGTTGAAGGAGGAAGCATTCGAATGATAGAGGGTAGCAGCAACATGAACGTATGAGAAACTTCTTCACCATAATCAACTTCACCAGAGAATGTAGAAGCCAAGAAATCTTGAGAGAGATAACAAGAGGAGATGTTGGTTTCACTCCATGCTTCATCTTCTATTTCCTGCAAACAAAAAGCTTTGTCCAAATTCTTCCAAAGCTCAAATGGATACTCAGCAGAATCTATGAGATGATGTATATTTGGAGACATTCCCAAACACATAATTCCATAAGCTCCACCACAATTATTAATCCAATCAATCTTCTCTTCATAAGACTCAGGTTCGCTCAATGCACCAATGGAGACATCAAATAGACACTGCATCTTCAAGTATGCGCTCATTTGGGGCTTCCAATCAACATAGTTGAAAGGAGATAGTAGAGGAACTTTTGAATCCATATTGAAGTTGTTGATATGCTCTAGGAGATACTCTCTACAACCTGCAAAAACAAAACTAGGAGAAAATATTGTAAGCTAGACAAGCTCTTCTTCAGAGAGGTATAGGAGACTAGATGCGCTCTTCAACTCTGTAGAACTTAATCAACCTTGATGCTCTGATACCATGTAGAATCTTGTAAGGTTGTGCTCCCTCGAGCTCTGATACCATGTAGGGATTGAAAGGTTGTGCTCCCTGTAGCTCTGATACCATGTATAAATAATAGATCAATGCTATGAGCAATGATGCTAAGAAGAAGCACAGGAAATAGATCTTGCTACTAAGAATTCTCACAAGCATACACATGAAAAATAGAGAGAAGAAAAGAGATTGAATCACATGAATGAAGAGATGAATATTGGTGTGTATCCTTCCATTGAATAATGATGAATAATAGTGTACATAAATAGTACATCCCTCATAGGAAAATCGAGTTGTATGGAGACAACTCATAAAGCTCAAAAAGGCTGACCTACCAAAATATAGCAAACCCCCATAGGTGACTAAAGCATTTCCCAAATCTGTCAAGGACCTCACGAATTGGCAAAATCATGAGTGAGTTGTCAAGGGAGATGGAAAAACATGCTAATCCTAGAAAATGGAGAAAAGGTCATGAAGGATGGGTTGACAACAAAAGGACCCAATTTCCTAGTTTGACTAGCTTTACCCTATCCACAAAAAAGCAGGATAAACCAGAATAAAGCAGAATCTATTGTAAAGTGTTGTATACTAATTCTGGATGGTCAAAAGGTGGTCAAGATCAACCCGGAATCAGAAATAAAGCATTCCTGGGATATAGATGGCATGTATTGACTTTAAGGTGCAAGTGGATGCCAACTAATTAAGCTAGGGGGTGAATAATTAATCAAATATGATTAATTACTTTATCCTAAGTATTAAGTGGGTTTGATATATTCCAACACCCTATGGTCGAAAACTATTAAAATTAGAAAGACCGAAGTAATGTTAAGAAAAACCACAACTCATAACCCCAGCCCCTTCACATGTAGAATCCCTAAACCTTAATAACATCATTGTCCATATTGTATCATTATTTTAATTATATGTAAAAATAACAATAATAATAAAAACAACAACATAATAAAATTCATGGTTCATGGTCGAGAAAACTAATGACATCATAACAACAAATAACCAAAATCACATGTATCTAGAACTTACCTTAAAAGATATTACATAAATCTATTTACACACGTGCAATTTTTTAACTTAAAAATAAGTTAAATGTGCTTTTGCTGTTTTTTTTATAAACAACTCTGTTACTTATAAAATAAAGTAAGTTGCAAATGCGTCTCGTGTTTTTTTAATGTGCAATTTTATAAAATAAAGTAAGTTGCAAGTGCGTTTGGTGTTTTTTTAATGTGCAATTTTTTTACTTGTGAAATAAGGAGCAAGTGCTTTGGGTGTTTTTTCTTGTGCAAATTCTTTACTTATAAAATAAGTTGTAAGTGCTTTGGGTCTTTTTCTTATTTATTTAGTGGGAAAATTATATTAAGAAGAGGTATCACTTTTTATATATATATATATAATTCTCGTGAATATTAACCCACATGAAAACAATATGCGCTGAACTTTTAAAGCAAAACTTACTCCAACTTCTATGAGGATACGAAGTTGTGAGTCTTTTAATTACATTTTCCCCACTTCTAATAAACTAATCAGGCTCTTAATCATAATAAATTAATATAGTGTTAATCCTCCAATGCTATTACAGAGTTAAAATCACTCAATAGCCTTTCAACTTCTGAATTGTTAATTTAACTCAACGGTGTTTCAACTCATGGCACTGTTGCTAAAGTGATGGCGTTTTGTATATATAAAGCAATGGCATTTCGTCAAAATAACAAAATATACAAAATCTAAATATGTATCAACTTACACTAATCCCTTATATTAATTTAACTATCTTAGATCAAAGTGCACTAGATAGTTGAAGTATAAAATGTTATTATTAGAGCTATTGTGGTAGTTATATTTCACTAAAATGAATTCCAACCTAGTTTAAATTAGAGAAACCAAGGAAGGAACCATCAGAGCACAAACACTCACATTGGCTGCATTATTTTTTCAGACGAAAAAAATCTTGACCTTCATATTCAAAATTGAATCAAAGGGCATCAAAATGAGCCTCCCATATGAGGGTAGTTACATAAGTTACCAAAAGTCACTGAAGGTATGAGCCCGAAACAAGAGATACCAAGATATACAATGTCTCTGCTCCCCTAATAGAACCCAGGAGAAACCACAAAATGAATACAGTTTTTACTGAGGACAAACAAATTTAGTCGAATCCAAGAGCACAAGGAGAGCCCAGAGTACTGATCCAGAGATGCCCACCCTACATACAAAAAAGATCTCAAAGAGATACAAGTCATCCAGTGCCAAAAGAGAAGGATTCAGAGCTCCGGCACTTAGCTCTAAAAGAGCTCCAAATTACCACTCATGCTAATAGAATCATCAAATACTTCAGAAAATAAAAGGAGACCAAGGGTCAAAACCAGGGCATCTTTGGATAAGCAATCTGCACTTTGATTGTGCTCTCTGTAGACATGACGAATGTCCAGCCAAGTAAAACAACTAATTAATGACCTGATATTTTCACACCAGTGGGTCATCTCCAGAGAGGATAAAGGTGCTTTGTTGTTGGCCCAGTTTATGATAACTGAAGAGTCCCCATAGATATGCAGAAATGGGAGGCCCATTTTATATGCCACAGTAAGAAGAGTCCACAAGGCCAGGAGCTCCGCTCTTGTGTTGGTTGAAGGACCACACCCAAGCTTGAAAGAAAGAGAATGTGAACTGTTGATGGCAATGAGAACCCCCGCACCGCCCTGAGAAGCAGCAGCTGCTCCTTCGAAGAAACCACAGGGGAAGACCATATCAGGAGTAGATCCAATATTTTTGAGTTTGACCTTTTTTTCAAGGACAGGATAGTAATGCATCAGATATTCAACCTAAAAGACAACACTTTGGATCGAGGCCTGCATTCCTTCAAAGATGCACCGATTTCAAAGCTTCCAAGTGCTCCAGCAAGCAAAGATCAACAAGTATCTGCTATATGAGTACTCAGAATATTTAGAAAACCAAAACTTCAGTAGGTATGGAAATGAGCCTCCAGTGTGAGGTGGTTCACATTTGAAAATCCCACAGAGCCTAGACCAAGCCGAGGAAGTGAAAGGACAATCAACGAAGATATGTTGAATAGTCTCCTCGCCATTAAAGCATAAAACACATCTACTTGGACCTATCCACCCTCGTTTGGATAGATTATCCCAAGTCAGAATTCTATTATTTATAACCAGCTAGATAAAACACTTAATCTTCAAGGGGAACAAACAGTGCCATAACCGAGCCATAAAGTTATCCCTGGATGGCTCCAGCAAAGTTTTTATCATTAAATCATACACCACTACAGCAGTAACCATGCCATCTTGTTTATTGTGAATCCAAAGAATTTTATCTATCAAGGGTTTAAGTTTAATACCCCCTTGCTCAAGGCCTGAAATATTATTGTTCCAGCACGATGCCTAAGATCCACCCAGCTCCAGATCGTTAGCAGATAACCAGTATGACTGTGCCCCAACCGAAAGGTTATGAGCATCTGGAAGGCCCGAGATACCATAATCCTTTAGGTACTCAATCAGATCGTGAGGGAGAAAGGGACACACTGATGATCCAACAATAGGATCCGATCCAATATGGATATCCTTACCATTCCCCACCTGCCATCCCAAACATATCCCCAGCCAAGATAGAGTATTTAGAAAGCCATTCCAGAAGATAGAAGTTCCTCTAACAAAGAAATGCTTGATTCTGAGCCATACTTGCATAGGCCGATTATTCATGTATTTTGCTTATATCACTCGATGCCATAAGACATATCCATTAAGGACCAACCACAGACTCTTGAGTCGCAAAGAAACATTGAACCACTCAAGGTTTTCTATGCCCCAACCCCCATAATCAATAGATCTAGAGAGTGTCTACCAGTCCATAAGATGGTAGTGATTCATATCTCCTGTGGAGCCCCATAAGAAGGAAAAGATCGGCTTCCTTGGCTTATTGAGAATAGATTTTGGTACAGGTGCAAGGGCAAACCAATGCACCAGTAAACTAGAGAGTATCGCACGAATGAGGACCAACCTGCCCCCAAGAGAGAGGAGTTTATGTGCCCAGTGATGAATCCTCCTCTCGAATATTTTTATCAGCCATAACCAATCTTTTACCTCATAACCCAATGGTTTGATAAACTAACCCAAGTATTTAAAACCCTTCTGGATGGGCTCCATCTTGTAAGGCAAGATACGCTGAATGTTGTTTTGGACCCCCACATCCAGTTCACTAAAAAGGAACCCCGACTTCTCCATACTGATGCACATACCATATGTTGAGCAGAAAGTGTCTAAGTTGACTTCAAAATCCATCCATTCCTCCAAGGTGCCCATGCCAAAGAGTACCACGTCATCAACAAACAAAAGGTGTGTTAGAGACATGGAAGCCGAGATCTTGATGCCCCTTATTCTGCGATTAGCCTTTTCATCCTTTAACAGCAAGCTCAGTCCTTCAATCACAAGAATAAACAGTAAAGGGGATAAAGGGCATCCCTACCTAATCCCCCTTGATGCAATGAAGAAACGAGAGGGAGTACCATTAATCAAAATTGCAAAATTAGCAGAGGAGAGACAACCCATAAACCAATTGACACCCCCCAGAGGAATACCAATTTGTAAAAGAATGAGTCGAAGGTAGGACCAATTGACCATGTCGAAAGCTTTGACCAGATCTAGTTTTAGGACCAGGGCACTACACTTTTTTGTCTTTAAAGTATGTAAAGCTTCCCGAGTGATTCCAATAGGCTTAACTGTCAAAACCCCAAATTTTCCAAAAAATTTAAAATTTTTAAATGCATATAATTTTCATAATTTCAGTAAACTAATTATTAAATTAGTTATATGTTACCAATTCATTATCTGAATTATCTATTGGTTATGTTTAAATATAGAACAGTTCTTTTCAGTTTACTAACTTGTTTTCTCTTTGCGACCACAAGGTGGGACTGTCATGCAAAACTGGGCTTACTTAGCTTTCGAGCTAATGCAGAAAGTTTTCCTGTTCTTACAGACTACATGTAAGAAGTTCGGATGCTACTTGTCGAAATTCTAAAGTATTTAAATACAAGTTCGTCGCAAAATAAAAGCTCAGTAAGAAAATAAATGCTAAACAATTCCCAATGCTTATTGAGGTAAATTCATTAACTGTCCTTCTTTCTAGTAGAAGTAAATTTATGGTTCTTAATGATTACTGAACTATTCAATATCTATCATAGTCGTCAAATGTAAAAATGCCTTACTAATTCTTTACAAACAGAGTAAGAGTAGCAGAGTTATAAAATCTATGGTATAATTTCAATTGTGTACAATTACGTTTACATAGTTATGTAAATTGATAAGGGGTTTATGTATTACTGTTTCCATTTTCAAACCTTGAAGTTTAAATGAGTTTACATCTTTATTTCAAGCTGCTTCTTGAGAAAGCTATATTAATGTTGATGCATAGAGTTTTATTCACATATCCACTGTTTTCAAGCATAACTGGAGCCTATCTTTAGTGAGATAGATATCTTACTGAAACAGGTTTTATCCTATCCCTTTTATATATATAAAAGGGCCATGTCCTTAAGGGACTATAATTCTTAAAAGAATGCATGACATAATAGTTTTATGGCCTAACTATTTTATTATGGTGAATCTTTTTAATAAGAGATTTGTGGCTTAACCTTGCCATGTCATAATTTATGGTTAAAGGACATTTACCTTAAGCAAAAGCTTTCACCACATAGAAGTTATTACTCTCTTTTGTATCTTTTTACCAAACTTTACTATTTTAATAAATACAGATAAGGCCATTGAGGTTATTATGAACAATAGGATAATTGCCATAGTTTTTAATCTATAAACCTCCTTTAGATACATTTATAAACTAGGGTAAGTATTATTTACCTAACATAGAAAGAAAGGTTATAATTATAACCATGCCATAATGATCATAGGTTTAATCTTGTTAAAGTTCTATGAATACCATATTTTACGAAGCATTGGTCGTAAATTGTCCCCACGACCTTTGTGATTACAAAGTTTGAGTGTTTATAGTAATGATATTTTATGTTCTTTCATGCAGCGTAAAATGATGGGCTGACTTTGCAACAAGGCTAAAGTGTAACCTTTGATGTATCAAATGATTGGGAACCATTTCTTTGGCGGAACGTTCACCGAACTATACGATTCCACCCATAGCATGTAAATTATTTGTTGGGTAACGTGGCATTTTCATAACCATGCATTGCGTAGTTAAATGGGCAGCAGTCAAACCCTAGCTCGCCATTCCCTCCATCGCCTTCGGGCTCCTGTCGCTCTACTGCGATGTTCTCAACTGAACTGTCGTTTGCCTCTTGCTATTGATAGCCTTCCTATTGATTTTCCTCCTCGAATGCTCGCCCGAATACCTAAAGAGAGATGCCGATGTGAAACTATTGGTGCTTTGTTTAGGTTAGCGATATTTCCCCAGGGTTTCTTCATCGCAGCTCCCTTATCTAGAACCTTCGACTGTAAAACAAACTCCTCCCTCAGTGAGAGCCGAGGTCTTGTTCTTCTGGGTTGCGATTGGATGTTTGTTGTATTGTTAATCCTCTTCTCCCTTCCTGCAGAAGGGTTTCCTCCTCGTGCTGGTGGTTGTTTTACTGTCGATGGTGTTCGCGTCTCAATACAAAATAGGTAAGAAAACTGTAAGTCCTTCCTCCATTTTGCTATCTTGTTTTAAAAATATAAATGTTTATCCAGCATACAAGTTTTAAAATTAATGTTTTCTTTGTTGATTACAGGTCTCGGCCCTCCTCTCTGCTTAGTGTGTGCGAGGCTGCGACAGCAACACTGGTTCACGGGTAAGCCTGGTTTTACCATGGCCATTCCTTCTTATTTGGTCCCTTTGGGACAATTGTGGGTGCGTCGTCGTGGTCTGTAACCCTTGGTTTTCGGTTTACCTGTTACTAAGTTTGTTGTTTTTAAAGAAAGATGAGACCCTTGTGTTAATCGGGGTGCTCCGGCTACGGCCGTGACTGTATATGTTAGTTTTTTGCTTAACTTACTGTGTAAGAAGTAAAATGAAACAGAAGGCTGTGATGCCGTACTTTTGATTACTTGAAGAAGCCGAGGGCTTTGGAAAGTCTTCAGACTCTTTGTTTATCTTTGCTGTGTATTTGATAAGGCCGAGATATAAATTTGGAAAAGGGCTTAAAACCCTCGATTTCATACTTCTGTTGTCATTTTGGTATTACAGGGTTTTCACCCTAACTCCATTATATAAGTTGTCTATACAGTCTTTTTTTCTTTATCTGTTGTTTACAGTACAGCACTGAAAATTGTTTATTTTACTTGTGTTATAATTATAACATTTAAGCTTCGGTAGTATAAGAAAACATTTACAGTATCTTTATAATTATCGTTGATTTATAAAATACTTCTGTAAATTGTGAGGTTATTAGTTATGTTGTATAATATTTGGTTAAGCTCGATAAGTCGAGCATTCTGTCACTCTGTTGATTAATGGCAGTGCGTTAATATACTTGAATTCTACCCCATAATATTTTTATAAATTAATACTAGGGTTTCCTGTACATTACTTTTATATTAATTTACTTTATTTAAAGAATTGTAATGTTATTACCTATTTGTTACCCTTCGATATATAATAACTGATGTTTTTACTGGAACACTTCTGTATCTATTCGATACAATGTTTGAATACCGAACTTATATTTTGTTTACTGTTTACTATAAAATAATGAGAACATTACTTGTTTACTTAATAATACTATTCTGATAATTATATATATTTATTAGCTTGTTCTTTGTTTACTTATAATCCTAGAATAAAGTAGTATTCTACTATTGTATTCTTATGCTTACTGCACTGAATAAAATTATATAGGAATAATTTATATAGGTACACTATGTATCCTATATTATCTGTTTATGTTATAAGGTTAATATTTATAAAATAAATGTAAAAGAACCAACTATGTTCTATACTGTTAATATCTTAAAAAGTATAGGTTGGCAGTTGTATATTTTTGTTTATGATTAGCTAGTTAGAACATAAAAGAATGAATAACATATATTACTTTCCATAAGTAAATTCTGCTGCTAACTAGAATACCTGTAGAAGTAAATTGAGATTCTAGCTATTCTTTCTTGCAATTTGATTTTTATACATACAGTAGTTAAAACTAGAAAGAAGTAAACTGTAAAGTTGTAGAGCAATTACATTTAGCTTAACCCTACTCTAGTTTTAACTATTATACTCTTCTCTTGAATTCAAATAAGCAATACAATTACTGGAAGTAACTACTGTATCAAAACAAACTGTTTTATCTACTCATTCATACTACTGTCAGTAAATAATATAGCTTCTTTCTCTGTTCTACCAGACTGATAGTTTCAGTACAAGTTAATACTACTCCTAATACAAAGGATATTTCTTCCAAAAAAAACAACACAAAGAAAATACTCTATAATTCCATTAACATTCTATTCTGTATTTTCATCATACTATCTTTGCTTATAATTTCACCCTTGTGCTGGAGTACGGTCTGGTCACTCCAGATGAGGAAAAACACAGGAGGGGTTTTTGTTTTTCATCAAAAGATTCTATTACTAAACAAACTAAAAACAACTTTATTACTAAACCATCTAAATCTTTACAGCATAAGCTACAAACATAACATTCAATCGTACACAGTTATTAAAACAAAGACTGTTAGATGGCAGAACCTGTTCTTGAGCTTGGACGACAACAGCAATGGGAGGCCGTTCCTCCCTACCAACTCCTGGAGAGCGCTCAGACAGCGACTCCTCAGGACCCCCGAGCTTGCTCTGGTCTCCCTGGTTGGAACTAGGTGCAGCAATAATCAAGTACCAGTCTTCAGACTCAGTACCAATCCTGAGCTTATCAGTAAGTTCTCTCAGCTTGCAAGCTGTATCAGACCAAGTTACTGCATATTTTCTCTCAAAACACCTTCCTTACTGTTTTCCCTTTTTCCCCAATGAATTCCCTGAATAGAATTCCTCCTGAATGATTCTTCTCTGGAAAATGTCTGAGCAGCCTCAGCTCTATTCATTGGGTACTTTTAAAAGATTGCCTAGGTCTTTTTGGGTTAGTTGTCATTTATTGAGCCACCTGCTCTGATCCCACTTTCTTGGGGGATCATGACCCCAAATGTAGGGAAGTTGCCACCTACAACATAGGAAGTGTTTGAGGATGCTGCCACTTGTCTTTTTCCCTCCACCTAGTTTCTTCCACCAATTTGACTAGTAACACTCTTATTAACAGCTCTCCCATGCTATTATCTCCACTTTTTATTTATTACTAATAAAATATTCAAAATTACATTCCACTTCTTTTGACTCTGCTGAGTCATCAGTTCCTACTTAGCATTAAATTTAACATAATGTCTTAGGAAATCAAATTAAACAATTAACATTATTTTACAAAATAGGGGTATGTGACATTAACAATCTGTCTGGTCCTGAGGAAGTCGAACTGCTGAGGTAAGATAGACTTGTCCAGGAAGGTTTTAAGCCTGAGAGCTGCAATTTTGGATATAAGCTTGTACACCAAGTTGCACAGACAAATAGGCCTAAAATCAACAAAGGAAAGGAGTTTCTCCTTCTTTGGGATCAAAGATATAAAGGTAGAGTTCCGAGTGGTCTCCACCTTCCCCAAAACCCTTGATGCCTCCACAACTGCAAGAAGATCTCCTCCCACTAGATCAAAGAAACAAGGAAAGAATTCTACAAGCCAGCCATCAAGGCCTGAGATTTTATCCTTCTTGAAGGACTTCAAAGCCCCTTCAACTTCACCCAGCGTGATCTTCGTAGTGAAAGTGTCTGCCTCTTCGCCCATAATGAAGGAAAGGAAGAGCTGGATTACCTTCAGCTAGTATACAATATTAATCTGGTTATCATCTTTAAAAATCTCAGAGAAATACCTTATGCCCAGCTCTTCTAACTTGTCCTCATCCTCCACCCAGACATCTTCTTTATTCTTAAGGGCCCAAATAGAATTGTGATTCCTATGAGCCGATGCAATAGTGTGAAAGTACTTTGTATTAGCATCACCGAGCTCAGCCCACATGGTCTTGATCTTTAGTTTCCAGGTCATGATATCATGTGCAATCAACTTAAACTTCCTTTCTCTAAGAATCCAAATGGATTCTGTATCTTCAGAGGAGAGAATACCAGAGGAACAAGAAGCAAGAAGGGAATTTATCTCACCAACCACTTCCAGGTATTCACTTTTCAATTCTGAGGCCCTGGCACGATTCAAGGCTTTAACTCTCTTTTTAAGAAACCTGAGCTTAAGTGCCAGGCCTCTCATATCATCTAGCAGAGGATCTGATACCCAAGAGCTCCAGCATTCCTTTACAAAGTGGAAAAAATATTCCTCTACGAGCCAGGCACGGTTGGTATTGAAAGGGTAATTCAGAGCTGAAGCAACCACTTCCTATTCCATACAAATTGGAAAGTGGTCAAAAATATCAAAGGGGGAAAACCACACTCTATGTTGATGCAGACAAGGGACTAAAGAGGAAGAAATAAAGAAACTGTCGAGCCTCTTGTTGATACATTCATCACCATCCCTACCATTTCTCCATGTGGGACCATTCGTAGGGCCAAGCAAGATGACCGGGAACCGCAAATGCTGAGGCATATCATGAGAACCCGGAGAAAGTGATCTATCCGAAAAACTAGAGAGATCTGAACCATGAAGGAGCAACGGACATGAACGACAGAGGTGCCCCACTTCATGGCACCAATTACATTTGAAGGGAACATGAAGATAGTCGAGTTTTTGGTGAATGATACTATCGTTGCATTGAATCTCCACCTCCGTAGGAATTCCCTTAGAGATATCTAGTTCGACCAGGACCTTTGCGCATCGTTTGTCGAAAATAGAAAAGAAATCATCTTCAACTGCAACATATCGTCTGTTACGGAGAGAAACTTCCTATAGCTTGGGGTGTACCACAACAGACAGCTAGACATGAGAAATAAATCCCTTCCCAATATGCAAGAGAAACCAAACATCTAACACTAAAGCATCTTGAATCATACCTTATTCCGAACGGTTGAAGTAGATCCCTATTGAGCTTTTTCCAATCCCGCTTGCGCTAGCAATTTTATCTCAACAACAACAAACAAGACAAGCATGCTATATAATATGGTGTTAGATCTACTCTAGCATATATAATCAACAATGTATAATCAATTAAACATATCCATGGATTCAATATTCATTCAAATGCACATTATTGGACAGGAAAAGATATTTCTATTAATCAAATTACAGATTACACAAGTGACAACCTCTGTCGGCACATCTGCGAACTGGAGAAACTGATTCCTCCACTTGGGCCTCCACCACCTCAATCCTCCATCTCTCGATAGCAAGCTCACAAGCAAAGGCAATCTTGGGAAGAACACAAAGTGCTCCAAAGGGACAAAGGGATGCAGACTCAAGTATATGCAAGCTATGACAACAATGGACTATAGTTTCGTTCCTCTTCAATTCCTCCCCTTTCAATGTATCCAAGGGGTTCCTTATATAGCACTCCAAAGGGGTAATGGAGGGTCAATTCCGAGCGATTTAGAGGCATATGGAAGGCCAAGAGTCAAGTGGTTCGGACACACATGAAGGAAAACTCCAAAAATATGTAGATTTATGCACACATCCCGATGTACGCAGGTTTAAGGTCAAAAGTCGCATATACATGCGAGTATGGGATTAAAAGTCGCGTACAGCAATAAACATGTGTTTTTAGGGATGAACTTGGAAACATCAAAGTATAAAATCAGTCCATGGGGTCCAAAGAGTCTGCAGAGGGACAGGGAAAGCCATAAATATGTGATCAACCATTTGTGGTAAAATCAACTATAACATCGTACCAAAGAGTTTTCCAGCCCTACCAAAAAGTCCTTATTCCATAGTGGAAACGGTAGCGCTAGGAGTAACATCCATAAGTGCCTTTTAACCACCCGCTCCTTCAACGAATCAAAAGCAACATGCCACCAGCTCAGCACAAGAGAGCCCTTCCCAATTTTACAGAGCTAATCAAGGATAAGCGTAGCATGTTCCTCTTCCAACAAAACAAAAACCAACCACCCTTTAGCTAACAAATTGATAGTCGGTACATAAGTGAGCAATGGCTTCCAATGGAGAGTTTCTCACTCAATCCACTCCTTCTTCCCCATACTGCAATACTCCAACCTGTCGATTAGAGCCCTACTGCATAGGGCTTCCACTCTATCCATATAAATGTCCTGGCCAAGTACATAACAAAAACGCCCCCCTGATCTTTAATGGACTTACTATGATGCTTGGCGCGTGCTCTAGAAAATCCCTCCCGCGAGGCAGATAAACCCTCCCTTGACCCAAGGTCCGACTTCCCAGAGACCAGCTGGACCATAACATACAACCCCCAGAAAGGGTCAAGAGAAACCCAGGTATGAGAAACCAAAGAAAGGTCAGAGACCTACAAAGTATGGCAAGTGACAGAGGGACTGATTCTAAATGAAAAACACCACAGTAGTGGCATGGTTCTTAAACCAAAACCACATAACACAAAGCCAGGGGTAATGAGCTGGAAAAGATACAAAAGTAGACTGGCATCAAAGGAAGCCAACCCTTAACCGGTAAAACAAAGAACAGAGAAGCGCCAGAATCAAAACACCCCAAGAAGAAAAAACCGAAATGTCAAGTTAACAGCACGACGAGTGGGTAGACACCGAGACTGAAGAAGACCAACCGTCGACTAGTAGACAAAGAACCCGCCAAACAGACCACAGAGGAATTCAGCGAGAAACATGGGTTAAAGATCTCCCGCCAAGACCGGTCGCTCCACTAAAAAAACCGAGAGTCCAGTAGGTAACGAAACCCCCTAAAGAAAATCTCAACACTCAAAACCCACAAACCAAAAAAATGGCTGCATGCAAAACCAGACCCAAGGGACGACCACAAAGGGTTGAAACCCCCCGCAAACCACCAGTCACACCACAGAATCACTTGAGAGACCGATAAAAAAGGATAACCCCCCCAAAGTCAACCCCTCATACCAAGATAAGAAGAAAAAACAAAAAACATTACCAATCCGTTAGAGAATGAACAAACCATGACATAAAAGCACGGGCGATGTAAAACCCATGCAAGAGTTAGCAGACACAGACCTCAAAAACCATCATGACACCCATGAAGCACAAAGAAAACAAGAAAGGAGAGTCACTGAGCAAAATACCTAAACAAAGGCTTGTTCCCACTTTTTTAACTCATGGTTGGTACTAGTCCCCCAATTAGGGGGAGGAACACCATGAAAACCACACATAAACCGCACACAGAAACACAGGTCGACCACAACAAAAACGCCCCAAAACCGCGCACTGACAGGCGAGAACCGGGAGCTTTGTACTTACCACCAAGGAAGCCGTCGAGAAACACAGGAAAAACGCCTTTCTTCCAGGCGAGAAGTGCCACGAGAGGAAGAGCCATGTCGCCGGATACAGTGGTCGCAAACCCTAGTAGCACCCGCCATTCTTCTCGTCAAGCAAAAAAAAAACTTTGAGATGCCAACAGCATTATATCTAACAGTTTACAACCTCCACATCGCCTGATTGGTAAAATAAAAAACCGAATACTATGCTAGCATGAGTGGGCCTAATGGTTAAGAGCATGTGTTTCCTCTTAGGAGGTCACGGGTTCAAATCCAGAGGGGGGTAGTGTATGTACACCTATGTAGACTTTAGCAGTTAAATCGCTGCGTAGAGGGGGGTCCCTTGTCCCACAAACAAGGGGGTCTCATACACCAATTTGGTGTCTCGCTTGGCGGTGACCTTAAAAATAGATTATTATTATTATTATTTATTATTATATGTTATTAAATGAAGATTGATTTTTGAAAACTCCAATAAATTTAATATTATCTAATAGATAATATTAAATTTGATATAAAATCTTATGTCAAACCCTGAATTGTATTTGCTTCCTCCTAATACTTATAGAATCAACTTTATCACATAATGAATTATTATTTTTACACATCTCAACCTATAATCAACTTTATCAGATATGAATGGTTTTTTACAGAACTCAACCCATAAAATAACATGTTAATTACTTTATTATCATAAATTAATATTATAATAATTATAAATAAAACATAAATCCTTAATAAGTTTCAAAATATCTCTACCAACATAATATTTCAAAGGAAGGTTTAATAAATCTACAAGACAATAGCATGTACTAACTTTTTGTAAGCTCCACTGCATTATGCACTCTGTTAGCGTCATTCCCATATTCGGCTGGCAAAATTCTCTTAAACTGAAACAAAAATCTCTATCAGATAGCATGATTAGTTGAATTCCCAATTGAATTAAACTGAAACAATCTTATGCAACAAATTCTCCAAATCTACAAAGTTCAGCACCAAGTTCAAAACATAGCCTGTACCGGCCAAACCAACACATACATTATATTAAAATTAAAAAAAAAAACATTTTGGGTCTATAATATAGGTGGCATGCATAATAGAACTTTACAAGTTTTTTTTTACTAGGGGAATCCGCAACTGGGCCGGGCTGGTACTCGCATGACACAAGGTCCAGGGATCCATTCCCGTTACTACCATAACCCTAGGTGCCCCACACCCGTCGCAAGACATGGGACACAGGTAAACCCAGATGAGATTGATCTTATAAAACCTTACAAGTTGTTGTTCTTATGATCTTAGGAAAAAAATTACCATGCATTCATAATTTCTAAAGATGAATATGCAAAATTAATTAAGTGATAGTTGAACGAACAATCAAATACTTATGTGTCAATGATGAGAAATGCATTTCACTTCCGCCAACGAGCCCACAGTATGGCAATCAATTTCAATGATGCATGAATGAACAATCAAATACTTATTTGTCAATGCATTGCATTTCACTTCAGCCAACCAACCCACATTATGGCAATGAATTTCAATAATGCATGATTAAATGAGTGTGGCATTTCCCAACATGTATATAATCACAAATTTTTTATATGCAAAATGGCAATCTATGCTTGACCTACCAACTTCTTCAGGTGTCGCAGCACTTGTTGTATGTTAGGCTGGTTAAATAGTAATATTTGCACTTGTTAATGGTATTGTACAATCTATTCATAACTTTATATAAGACAAAGTTTAGACTCTAAGAGTAATGGCCATTTTTTAATCCAACAAAACTATATTATAAATTAAGGGTAAAGAACTATACCTTAAGACGAAATATTTGTTTACCAAACCTCATATATGGCAAGGTTAGCTTTCATTTTCAACGTTGCAGTCACGTTACAGTATAGACTGGTTAGTTCATGATTAGTGTTGGTCCTCTAGTTTCTTTGCCTTTTCTTCAACCATAATTACTTATAATCCATAAACAACTTTAATGAAGTTTAATTTGTCAATAATGGCCTTCTGTTACATTGCCTTATTCTATATAACTTTAATAATTATGCTTTTTAATGTCAATACGGTTCAATCATCTTGAAAAAATTTGTGTCCCTGCTTTTGGAAAATCTAATGTCATGAATCCATTTTAGTAACGCCTCATCCACTTACTCATTTGTTATATGGCTTCATTTTTCTATAACTTTGACCTCTATTTCCTCCACCTCAACCTTAATTTATGTAGAGAACCTCTTGTGATATCAACCAATAACTTCCGCAACCTCTTTCTTTGCTAAGTAATTCATGTGTTGACCCCTTCCTAGTTGCTAGGGGGTAATTCATGGGTCGACCCCTTCTAGATGTCCTAGTTCCTTCAAATGTGTGATCATTACAGACTATAGGAAGCACAAGTAGATAGGTTGGAGGGTAGATTAGAGGACAACCTCTTCCTTAGAAACATACCCTACCTCTTGATGAAGGAGGGATCCCCAAAACACCATATCCCAACTGCTTCCCTAGGAATAATTTGCTCTATAATTAGCAAACCCCTAAATCTAGAAACTCAGCCAAATATTCCTCCAACACTATTGCGCAGCTCTGTTTCCGCAAGCTTAGTTCCACAAGTTTCTTTTCGCAATTGTGGATTGTAGATCTGTTTTTCAACTTTTTCTATAACTACTTCCGCAATTTGTCTCTAACAACTTTTCTTCCGCAACTCAGTTTCTGCACCTGAGTTTCTGCAACAATGTTTACGCAAATCAGTTTTCGCAACACTTTTCCCACAAATTGCGGATTTCGGATTGTGGATGTACCTTCCCATTTTTCCCGAAATGGGCGTCCACAATTTCCTTCCTAAAAAATTTTCTGCAACTTCTGTGAGTCGTCAATTTCTTGTGGATTTGATCTCGACCGTCGATCTGCTATCACCTACAGAACTTCACTTTAATTTTGCAAATCTCTTATCTCCCATGCATGTTCTCCTCATGATTTCTTTCCCTATCGTCGATCCATTTTTTCTCCTTTAATTTGGATCGTCCAATCTCTGTCAAATGAATTGAATGTACTCTCTGCAATCTTGTGTTGATTGATCAGAATATCGATCAATCAACTCGATCTACCTTCTTTCGGACTTGATCTTCTTTGTTGGATTTGCCCATAGCTTCTATAGCTTCATTCTTCATGCAACTCTGCAAATTTGCTCATACAAGCATCGATCCAAGGGTTTACACAACAAACATATCAGTTACGCAAGAAACCATACACAAGGATTGCTTTGACGTCTTATGTAATCTCAAAAGCCCTAATTTACAGAATACAATACACACAAATCTATTAACCATTAACAAATATCATCAATCATTCAATTCATATATTCATACATTCAGAAAGAACTGCATTTACACAGAGATATGTCGAAATAGGATTTCCTTTACTCAATATAAGGAATTTGTACATTCACATGATCTAGAATCTACGTTCTGATCTTCATAGACCTGATACAACTCCAATAAGTGTCCTTGGCCTGATTTCACATTGTTTGGCCACACTCTTAGCCAGATTTACACTGATAGAATACCTTTTTCTACTTCTTGCCTCCTTTCTTTGCCTCGTAGGCTTACATACATATATACATAAGGATTCTGAAACCAATCCTGGTTCAGATCCAATAAATCCTCAACAATCTGCTAATTAATTCTAAATAAAGAAAACTCTTAAGCTTATCCTATGACTCGTTGCCATTAGGTGAGGGATTTGTTATATGACTCATACTTTGACTCTATGACTCATTCATTCACCTATTGACTCACCTAAATGACTCATCATCCATCTAGAACCACACTTAAACATAGGTTTATTTACAATATAATATTTCAAGAACTATTAATTCAGAAAATGAAGACCCCTTCTAGGTCTAGTCCAAACATTGGACTTGGATTTGGATGGAGAGTAGGATGCTCCTGCATTAGATTGGATAGGAAGAAAGAAATATGACCTCCTGGTCATAATCTTCCATCTTCAGTATGCCTGGATCACAAACTTTGTGCCGAAGCTTTCCATTTGCTTCATGGTTGTTCTGTTGTCTTCTTACTAGCTGTAATTCTCGTGGCTTCCATACTTTTTGCTGCAATGCTCCACTAGCTTTGCTTTCACAATCTTCTTCTGTCATCTGTCTTCGACTGTTGTTTTGTTTCTTTTCTCTATTGATGTAAATCTCCATTCTTTCTTCATGTCATCTCTGAGATACCTTCACTATCAACATCCTTAGTTCTTCAATATCAATGTCCAGTCTATCCTTTGGCTGGTACACTTGCATGTTCTTGTTTTGAAATTGTTGTCATTACTTTGACTCTATGCTGCCATCTACTAGCTTACAAGACAATTCAGTGTTTCGGCCTTCTATCTGCTCTTTTCCAATGTTGCAATCAAGTATTAAGCAGTCATCTTTATCAATCCTTAGATTGATCAACCAATCTTCCAACATTTCTAACTCTTCATCATATTTTCTGAGGTTAGAAAGTTTCTCTTTGTCTTCTTTAGCCAACTCTGCAACGACAAGTTCTTCTAGGTATCACCCTTTTGAGACAATATGGTCTCTTCCTTTGTGATGACAAATTTCTTCCTTTGTCTGTCTTCATTTTTTTCAATACCTGCAAACATACACTAATAATCAGTTTAAAAAACATGAGACTCTGAAGTCCCTGTTGATATTTTCTATGGCATCCTCCCTGTTAGCACTCAGAATGTACCCAGGTTGTAAAAGGTGTACTCCAAGGTAACAGCAGAACCGCTTTAGGAAGAAACTGGTATTTTCTTCCAGAGAGGGATCTCTCAATAAAGATTTAACAGGACCAGATCAATAACATTCAAAGATTTATGTATTTGGCTGAAACAATCACATAACCATTGGGCATGGAGTCATATACAGAATAAAAATACCACAAATACATATACATGGTATTCATCAAAGGCAAGGTAATCATATCATCACAGTCATTCAAATTGATTCAGGTGGAACATAAGAGATGAAGAAACAACCCATTAACACAGAGCATCAACAAGGATGAGTTCTATATCAACTTTAGCAGAAACAATCATATAATATCTGAAATGATGACCAGAGCATGAACACATGAATTCCAATCATCTAACGCTATATTCCAGATACAAGGAAGAAACAAAATGGAGTGTTACACAAGGGAAATACAATCACATAAAGAAAGAAGCACAGACTGTAATATCAACGACACATGAATCTCTGACAAAACTCTCATGCATTCACTTTGTCATTCCAAAAACAGATATGTTCTCCAAAATTATTCACCACCCGATGGGTTCCAACCCCCATCTCTTAAAAAAGATGCATATTTATACATAAAATGATCGGTGCTCCAATAAGAAGATCAATAACAGAATGATCGGCTTAATTTAGAGTTTGTAACTGAATTCCTAACCCCTAGGAAGTTTGTTACAACTCCAATCCTAACAGATCATAAAGTACAAATCAACTTGATAACAAACTTTCGCCCATCAGCTCCACGTCTTTGCCCCATCAGCTCCACGTCTTTGCCCCATCAACTCCACGTCTTTTCCTCATCATCTCTTCAGTGCGTGACACCTGTTCCTAGGGATGGAGAATATACTTTGTCTTTCCAAACCGCTCCACAGCTTTCCACTGCTCCGAATTTGGGGTGTCACACTCCATCATTTCCCGAATAGATACTTCTAGCTCCATATATGCTTCATAGGACTTTCTGGGCAATCTGCTTCTGATGATGGCGAACTTCTGCAGAATCTCGAAATATTCAGTGAGCATATCCACAATGGTCTTCCCTGTCAGGTTTTTCTCCAAATCATTGAATTTGGAGTGGTCCATGCGGCAATGAACAAGCAGGTTATGATAATGTTCCTGTGAGAACATCCGCCCTTCTCCATCCCAGAAAGAAGGCAATCCGTCTTCGAACAGTTCTTTAAACTCCTGTTTAAAATTATTAACCTGCAGCAGCAACCCTTCTGATTTATCTTGGACCGTTTTGATTAAGTGATGCTTGTGGATGATTTTCTTTGCCCACATCACTATTGATACTCTGTCCTTTATGCCCAATTCCTGCAACTTTTGATATGACAGTGAATTTAGAAAATTTAGTGTGTTCTGAGCCGTAACAAGGGGTCTTTTCTCCATATGTTCGTTTACCAGTTTCAGCCTCTGGTGAGCCAAATTTATCATTATATTCAAATCATCAATAAAATTTAAATAGTGACGGAACTTGGTAATCTCTATACACAAGGTATCCCAAATGATATGTTTTGCCCCCTGAAGAGGACCCTTCCCAATGCATTTTTCTTTTAGCTCATTGAATTTCTTCTGTAATTGATTCCTGTCCTGCAGTATTTGTTTTTTGCTTTCATTTACTTTGGCTAATTCAGCTTTCATCTTTTCATTCTCTGCTTTCAAATCTTTGATTGCTTCTTCTTTCAAACTCACCTAGGACATTGGCACCAACAAATCATCAGTAGAGAAATCATCTAATGGCTTCTGGATATTTACAATAGACAGGTCCTCGTCGGTGGGAGTCTGGCTCATCAACTCTTCCATAATCTCCTTCTCTTCATTCTGATCTTTTTTCATCAAGGAGATTTGGGATAATAGTTCCTCCCTTTCGGCTTCCCACTTCTCTTTTTCTTCCTGTAGCTCCCCAGCTCTTCCTTTATACTCCATCATTTCTTGATGGACTTTATCCTTCTCCTCTTGGAGAGCTAGTAACTCAGATGACTAAACATGTTCAGCACCTGGGATCTTCAGTTTCTTCTTCAGGACCTGGAGTGCATTATCCTTTTCCTCTAACAACCTCTTGACTGCCTGGGTACTGTCTGTCTGCAGCTTCCTAATCTGAACAACATTTGCTTTATTTTCCACTTTCTCATGTTTCAACTGAATTTCCAATTTGTCTATCAAGACTTGAAATTTATTAATCCTCACCATGGCTTGTAGTAAGTCTGAGTAGATGATATCGCCGGTCTGTTTGTGGAGTTGAATTCTATCCGGAGTGCTGATTTTGTCTAACCGGATCTCCATTTCAGACATCTTCTTGTCGCTTACCATAGCCATTTTAAAAGTATTCCTCTCAGCATCTCTAGCAGAGACCAGAGAGGTTTTCGAACTGTAAAAACTTCTCACCTTCGGGAGCAAATTTCTCGTTTCCTCCATAGACTATTTCCTCTTCTCCATGTAGCTGGCTTTTAGGTCTTCCTTCGACTTAAACACGTGGCATAATTCCGAACTGTCTACATCACCCTCCGAATTTTTAAAAGAGAATTGACTTACTTGCACCGCTTTCAGGGGAACTAGGGCACCTCTTTTGGAACCATCAGAAACCTCCTCATCTACAATTTCACCACTTTGAATCAGCTTTGCCCTTTTATGGGGCCCTTCCTCGTCCACATCCATACTCTCAGTTTCAGACAAACTCCTCTTGACCACAATACTAGCACCTTCTGTTATTTGGGTCGCTGTGACAGGTGTAGTATGTGTCTCTTCATCAGAATTTGACCTATCAGTACACTGCATCAAATTGGCCACTTCAGCTAGCCCCTCAATAGCCTGATGTTCAAATGGTTTATTCTTGTTTGCCTGTTTTCTCAATGAGATCACATGGTGGGGATCGTAATTCACATTTACATCTTTTATGAAATCCAGATTCTCCAGCAACTTTTCTATAAATGCCAGGGCACCTTTACCTTTAAAAATGAAAGGGCCGACTTTAAATGGAAATTTAATGTTCGAAGATTTTTTGAAAGCACCAAAGTGCTCTTCCTCAGACAGCAATCTCTGCCTCATGAACTCTAGTGCGAAAATCCTTGGGGTCAAGAAGGAGGGTAGCCTATAAGGCTGACCAGTAAAGCCATATGTTCTTAACACTGTGTATCCTCTGTACAGGAACCAGTCCCCCACCCGATCTTCGGGTGATGACTGCATTAGGCATCTCATCTCGTCCAGGACACAGGGCAGATCCTCATCAAATAACATTCTGTACATTTCGGACATGATCGAATTGGCAAATTCGAACATGTTGATTTGCTTGGGAAAATCAAAAGAGCATAGAGCACTTAAGAATTTCAATTCAGTAACATTAGAGCATAATAGCATGTTAAGCAAGTATGTTTGAAACCTAAAGAACTGGACCTTGGGAAATTCAGTCAACTGAAGGTGGATCGCTTCGGCAAGGTACTCATCTAAATTAAGTACGGGGACTGACTGGGACTCAGGGCTTAAAGAATTTATTCTTAACAAGAAACCAAGGATGACATCACCTATATGACAATCGTCATCTAGACCTAACACTTGACAGACCAAAGACATTACCAATTGCACTTCAGTCCTAAAAATGTGCAAGGGGTAAGGCGAGAAAAGACCTTCAAGGGACTGACCTTCCTTCAGGATACTTGACAAGAATTGACAGTGACTTTCACTTTCACAATTTTTTAAAAACTTAGCAAGGACAGATTCATTTATAGACTCACGACTTACAGGGTAATTTTCGGGCAGACTAAGGTTTTCTCTGACGACTGAAGCGTCAATTTTACACAGTACTTTGGACGCGGACCGACTCACAATAACCCTCTGAGAGGGAGAATAGTTCACCGCACACCACTCGGCAAATTCCGGGAAGTGGAGGGTTTGCTCAAGGGAGAAATGGTACAAAAAGGACCTGCATACATTCAGAACATCATTCCCCTGTGAGTAATGAGACCACAACTTCTCTTTACTACTGGACACGATCCCTGTGGATAGGAAGGGGTCGCACATGCCCCTATGTCTGTCTACTAAAAATTCCTCTCTGTCATCCGCGACCTGACCAGACACACGAATCTCTCTCCCTTGGTCCATTGCTTAATTTACAATGGTAATTGGATGAAAGAGTTACAGGGTTAAAGTCCTACCTGGCTTACTGTGGAGGCGCATGTTCGGAACGTGCCTGGAACTGACAAATGGAAGCTCCCAAATCGCCAGGTCCTTTTTGCCAGGTCCCGAGCAAATAAAATAATCATTGGAGAGGTCAACCCTGCCTTTATAGGACCACACAATTCGCCACGTAGACAGCATTTATTTTCTGCAACCACCACTTATTCTTAATGGCCGTGCACTTCTATTTTCCAGCTTCATTTAAGACCCTAGATCTGATTTCTCTTTAATTTCTGCCCTTTGGATTGCGCGCCACGTACCCCGTTCCGCTAGGCGCCTTGGTGATAAACAACGTGCCAGTCTCCATCCCGGAATGATCTCCCACCGTCGATGAAATCGTCTTTTATCATGAGCCGTTGGATCGGGTGACACGTACCGAATTCCGCTGGGCTCCGTCGCTTTAACCGTCGTGCAGCTTTGATCCCCGGAATCATCCTCCGCCATCGATGTGATACGCCTTTAACTTTCCACCGTCGGATCATACGCCACATACCAAATTCCGTTGGGCACTTCGGAATTATCCACCGCGCTAGTTCACTCTCGGAAAATCATAATAGCCGTTGATTTGATTCGCTTTGATCTTCAACCGTCAGATTGACCACCGGATAACTCATTCCGCTGGGCACTTTAGGTTTATCGGTCGTGCAGGTTCTGGTTCCGGAATCAATCTCAATCGTGGATGTGATCCGACTTCACCTCTCCGCCATTGGATTGAGTAGCATGTACCCGATTCCGCCGGATTGTGTCACTTTAACCAGGATGCAACTTCACGAAGCGGATTGGATATAGACCGTGGATCTGAGCGAAACAACTTGATGGCCGCTGATCTGTGTGCCCGATAAGCGCCCGGACCAAACCTTTATCTTCCTTGCATCTCTGAGGAGTGGAGAGAATATCAGCCATTGATTTTATCCCTCCTCCCATCGCGGCTTATGATCTTCGGTGACTTAATCGCTTTTTTGCCTATAGCCCCATCTTTACTATATATCTTTTAACCAAAGTATCCAAACAACCATTATTTTTCTTCTCCACCATGGTCTTTCACCCCCTTGATAAATAATGGTGTTAACACTCCCTTTGTGTTGGTCTGAACATAACATCAAACTTTCACCATCATCTATTTATTCAACAGTCTGAGCTACATGATGCATACAATCTTCATAGGATACCATTTCATCTCTTACTACAATAGAATTATATTATGTTTTCATGCTTTTGGAAAGCACATCTTCTTTTCCTTCAGACTTTGTGACAGTCTAAGGTGGCTGTTCAACTTTTTCCTTCATCGGAATACAATTCTGATTCTGCCCTATAGAAATGTCTTGGTACATTTCTTTTTCTTCCTTCATCTTCAGATCAGCCCCAATTGACTGTGTTCCTCCATCAAGCAACTCATCAATGAGTTCCTTTTGTTGCAATACTTCAGAACTTTCCTCGTTTGAGGGTCCTTCTTCATCATATTTGACTTCATCAAAATTTAAGATAGTTTCAAAAGATTGCCTATCATCTGCAACAAAACCTGTAATCACAAACAAATCATCAGTCTGAAAAACATAAGACCTCTTGGTCTCATTTGGCCTCACAATCATCTCCTCCATAAGTTGATATGTACTTTCTACATATTCCATGAGACTTTCAGTTAGTCTCTCTTAATCATCCTCACTCACATCTCCTCCAAGCAAAGGACCATGTTCAGGTTCACATATCAAAACATCTATCTCAGACTCAACTATCATGAGTTCTTCCTTCAATATGATAGACATCCTTTGTTGTAGCTTCACATGTAGTGAATTCCATCTTACCTTCTTCTTTTTCATGATCCAACCATGCCTCTGGTTCTCTTTTTGTAGCAACATATCCAAACGAATAAGTTGCAATCGTATGCCAACTAATTCTCTGTGATACTCCACTTGACTCATCATGTTGATGTTTTCTTCCTTGACATATTTTATCCTGATATGTCTTGTATTTAAACCTTTGCAATGACTTCCAGTAGTCATCATCTCCATCTGCTTTTCTTATGTGAACTTCACCCTGTTCACTTGTGGATTGATCCCAAGCCTCCTCTCAGCAAGTCTACATACCCGCTATTGTACCTCAACAAGCTATCTCTCCTTTAGCTTGTTGTTTTGGTATCTCTGGTTCTTCTCCTCTAGAACCTTTTGAGGAACTTCCTTTGCTCCTCTTGGATTCTGCAGATCCACTTCTCCTCTGAGAACATTCAAATTGTTCCCTTTCTTTTCCAACCTCTATTGGATCTTTAGGTTCTTCCATTGCTTTCTCTTTTCTCCAAGAGTTCACAAACTCCTCCCCAAGAATACAATTATCCTTGATATATCTCCTCTAGCTGTCATTGTTGCTATCAAATATTTCATGTTTGCTTCAAACAAATTCTTATAACCAGAGTTAAATAAAACATCAATTAGTCCATACCTTTAAGAATTTTCCACTTGTATAGTTGGCTGAAAACATTTCCCCTGTCTGTAATTCTTAATTTAAATCAATTATGAATACTCTCACATAACCAACCCTCTCAACACAATTGCTAGTCTTCAACTTTAACATAAATTAAAAATCAGAATTTGACACATCTTTGCTCTGATATGATCTCTAATAATCTTCACGCAGATTTTTTTTTCTTCTGCTCTGACACCACATGATGCAGGAGGGAACCCCAAAACACCATATCCCAATTGCTTCCCTAGGAATAGTTTGCTCTATAATTAGCAAACCCCTAAATCTGGAAACTCGGCCAAATATTTCTCCTAATATATTGTGTGCCTCTGTTTCCGCAAGATCCTTTCCGCAATTGCGGATCACGGATCTGTTTTTTGACTTTTTCTTGAATTGGTTCTGCAATTTGTGTCCCACAACTTTTCTTCCACAACTCAGTTTTTGCACCTGATTTTCCGCAGCAGTGTTTCCGCAACTTAGTTTTTGCAACTGAGTTTCCGCAATGACGTTTCCGCAACACTTTTTCTACAATTTACGGAATGCAGATTGCGGATGTACCATCCCATTTTTCCTAAAATGAGCGTCCACAATTTCCTTCCGCGAACCCTTTTCAGCAACTTCTGTGAGCCATCGATTTCTTATGGCTTTGATCTTATCCGTTGATCTACTATCACCTATGGAACTTCACTTTAACTTTGTGGATCTCTTATCTCCCATGCACGTTGACCTCGTGATCTCTTTCCCTATCGTCGATCCATCTTTCCTCCTTTAATCTAGATTGTCCAATATTTGTCGAATGAATTGAATGTACTCTCTGCAATCTTGCATTGATTGATCAAAAGACATAAGGTTTTATCTTGCCCAAAATGTATCCTATTTAACAAAAAGTGAAAATATTCCTGGAATCTTTCGTATTTTAGGAATAATGTTTCGCTCGTAACTCAGAAGTAGGCTAACTTTGGACGATTGGAAAGGTCTTGAAATTTTATACAATGTTTCTATTTTGGGTTTTTTTTAATTCCTTACCATTTGTCCGAGGGTGGCATTTTAGTAAGAAAGCATATTTTGAAATATGTTTTTTAAAAAGCATCTTTTAAAAGATGCTTTCTTACTAAAACGCCCTCACCTAACAAACGATAAGGAATTAGGAAAAAATCAAAACAGAAAATTTGTATATAATTTCAAGAGATTTCCAATGATCCAAAGACCTCCCAATTACGAGTTACGAGCGAAACATTATGCCCAAAATACGAAATATTCCAGGAATATTTTCACTTTTTGTTAAATAGGATACATTATAGAAGATGATAGAACTTGATCCACCTTCTTCCGAACTTAATCTTCTTCGTTGGATCTATCCATAGCTTCTATAGCTTCATCCTTCATGCAACTCTGCAAATTTTCTTATACAGACATTGATCCAAGGATTTACACAACAAACATATCAGTTACGCAAGCAACCATACACAGGGATCGCTTAGACGTCTTCTGTAACCTCAAAAGCCCTAATTTACAAAATACAATACACACAGATCTATTAACCATTAACATAGATAATCAATCATTCAATTCATATATTCATACATTCGGAAAGAACTGCATTTACACATAGATATGCCAAAACAATCTTTCCTTTACTCAATATAAGGAATCTGTACATTCACATGATCTAGAATCTATGTTCTGATCTACATAGACCCGATACAACTCCAATAAATGTCCTTGGCCTGATTTCACACTATTTGGCCACACTCTTAGCCTGATTTACATTGTTTGGCTTCCTTTTGCTACTTCTGGCCTCCTTTCTTTGCCTCGTAGGCTTACATACATATATACAGAAGGATTCTAAAAGCAATCCTGGTTCGGATCCAATAAATCCTCAAAAATATGCTAACTAATTCTAAATAAGGCAAACTCTTAAGCCTATCCTATGAATCATTGCCATTAGATGAAGGATTTGTTATATGACTCATACTTTGACTCTATGACTCATTCATTCACCTAATGACTCACCTAAATGACTCATCATCCATCTAGAACCACACTTAAACATAGGTTTATTTACAATATAATAGTTCAAGAACTATTAATTCAGAAAATGAAGACCCCTTCTAGGTATGATCCAAAGATGGAGAGTAGGATGCTCTTGCATCACCTCTCTAGAAGCTTTGAAACACTAGGGGAATCAAGACAATAGAGGAAGGTTGAGAGTCTTAAAAGGATTAGTAGGATCACTACTAACAACACAATGCAAGCCTTTATTATCAACCCAGAGTTCCACTAAATAAATTAACAAAAGGGGGAAGAGACTTTGCAACTAAATTGCAAGTAGACATTGGAATTCATACCTAAATTGGTTACTTGAGGATCGATCCTACTCATAGGGATGGATACAACATTGGGCTAGTCTCCAATTTCAACATGCAATCCTAGCAAACAAAGCCAAAAAAATAGAACATGTAATGTTACCTATGGTATCAGAGCATTTCTTCTATCACCATTTGTAGAAACAAAACACCCTAATGCCATTTCAAATTTGGGATCATGTAAATTCATCATTGCGACATAGAGGACTTGAATTCTCATATGGAGTTGAAGCTTGGGTTCCCAACATGAGGTATTAACCATGACAAACCATCCTTCCTTAACCACTGAAATGGCATTGTAAATCATGATGATGTAGGGTTGTGTGTTTGTGTGTGTGTGTGTGCACGTGCGCGTGTGTGTGTATTTCGAGGAATACTCCCGGGGAACACCCTCTGAGTAATTCCCCATGATCCATAGATGGGTAGACCATCCACCCTGTTTACATTTCTTAACTTCAAGGGGATCAAGAGTCGAACACATCACCTCCCCAATATTGAGAGTAAAAGTTTATGTGTATATATGTGTGTGTGTATAATTAATTATTTTTAAAGATTATTTTAGAATATATATAATGTATGAATGTTAAAAAAAAATACTTTAATGAATATTTTAGAAAAACACTCAAAGAAATAAGAGAACTTTTAAAAAACATACTTTTATTTTTATTTTTTTTAAGGTGCCCGAATGGAAAAAAAGGTGAAGGAACACATACTTACTCTAAGTAGAAGGGGAGATGAGGATTGACTAAGTTGGTGAAAACATATGAGATGTTTAAGGTGGTGGGATTGTTTTGTTATGACACATTTGGGTTGTGAAAGGTGTGAAGTATGTGTTCTTTTAGATAGGTTTGGATTTTTTTGAACAATACATAATTTGCCACACGAGGAAGGAAGTTGGTAAAAGTCGAAATATATTCTTTTAAAATTATTAGGGTGGAAGAGGGTTGGATTTATCTTTCACTCTTAGAAATAATTGTTTGAGAGTTTTGTGAGGCTTGGATAGAGTTTGATATAGATTTAAAATGGAGTATTGAATAAAAAAATTTGTTTGTAATACAAATTTAAATAAATTTGTTATTATTATTTTTATTGAATATTTTATTTTTAAAAATATTTTTGACAAGGAAGTCAAAAATAAATGTAATGGATTATTCTTTTATTAAATAAAAATACTAGAGGGAATCAAAACTTAAATAGTTCTTGAAAGAGTGTTTGTTGACCCACAAGAGGAAAAGACAAGTGGTTGAAGCTGTTCATTGAGAACTCAAGATGCAAGAGGCATCTTCCCCAAAATCATGTCACAACTCCTTGTGGAGTGCTAAAGAGAAGGAGGCTCATGAATGACCAAGTACTAGGAAAAATAGTACTATATAACAATATGTCCATTTAGCAAGCAAGATCCTAGCAGTGGACGGGGAAATTAATATGTTAATGTAAGAGATGGCGCATTAAGTGGATTTTGCTCTTGTGGTTCAACAAACCAACTCGGCGTTTCAGGAGCAAGTGACTTGGTTGCTCTAGGAGTTGGTAGGGAGGAACGACCATTCCATTTATGTTTTCCCGATAGTGGTGTCAGGTTCCATTTTTCACTTTTTATCTTCCTGAGTTAGTTAAAGTAGAATCACAAGTTAATTAAGAATCGTAATTATTTTCTTTTAACAGTAATACTATTACGCATCTGTGTAGAATATTGTTCTTATTATGCATCTGTTCCAATATATTTTTCTGTTATGTATTTGGTTTAAGTATTTTCCCTAATTGTTCTAATCATGTCAATAAATTGATTTTATTTAGTATTTATAGATCTAAGAACCTGAGATTTCTTAACGAATCTATGTTTGGACGTCCATACTCAAATCAGAGAATTCATACAATGTGTAATGATAACACAATTAGTAAATTGAACGAAAGTCTACTGTAGATCTAGCTAAATGTTCTAGATTAATCTTTCTTATGTTTATAGCATGGTATTTAGAATAATTATTTACAAACCAGAATCATACTATGTCCTAGTATAATCTTAGTTAAATTATAATACAGTCGACAGAAGGAACCTTGTCTAGCTATTATAACAAACTCACAAAGAAATTGTCAAATCAAAATAAATCAAATAACACAACAAAGTATTCTTCTGCATAACATGTAAATCGAAGAAGCATAAACTATTTTATTTAAGAATTTTTCTGAATAGAATAAGAGCCGAGAGGCTTAGGTAAATCCAAGCTAAAACATATTAAAATCATCTCATCTCAAAAACCTCAATACAGATCAGGTTTTCCAAGATCGGGATTTACCAAGATCCAGTGGAATAATTATAGATACAATATATAAATAATAAATATCCAATTATCAATTCACTAGAAGTCGCCCACTGCAGTCGAGGTTATTAACATTAAATCTTTTGGATTTACTATAATGATTGCTTACGCATCTAGCTCATGATTGCACAACCAAACCCAAGGGTCAATCTTTAATTTAAAAACCAAATCTACTCTACAGAATTCAAATCAAGATTTCAAATATGCTACAACCAATGAAACCATCTAAATATCCATACATGGAAATAAGACCATTGTTAGAAGGAAGCCTTTTTAATAAACAAAAATCAAGATGAGAAACATCTTTTTAACAGCTAAAACTCAAACGATGGAATAGTACCGACCCTAGAGTGGTATTTTTTATTTATTATGTAGAAATAAAAGTCATGACAAGTAATATCTTTAACATCAAGAAACACACCAACAAGAATCGAGCACATACCCTAGGGGTCACTTCATTTATTTAATATAAAAAATAAACATACAGTGTTTGAAACCAAGTGGTTGTAAGTCCATCGAATATGGCATACACTATTTCCAAAAACCGTAACTTGTAAACATGTTTTACAACCAAAGTTGACCCTAGGTAGTGGTAATCCCATCGAAGATGGCACCCACGACTTCTTGTCATCCAAACAATATACATGCAAAGAAATTTTTAAAATGATGATGGAACAGAGAGGCTATGAACCCCTCTTCCTGTCGGATAAATACCCAGAAGGGTTAATTAAAATATAGTCTACACTTATCTTGCAAATAAGGTGAAGGCTTAGTTCCCACACGACCACAAACCCAACCACCGTTGGCCAAACAAACCAATATTGTACATAGGCAGCACCCACACCAGGAACCACCTGCAAAACCAAATAACTAGAGACTTTAGGTAAGCGAGAGTTGTTTTATTTTAAAAAAAATGTAACAGAGTAGAGATTTTTTTTTACTTACCATGGATTGGGAAGTAGAGGTCCTGGGAGGAGGTGACCTTGTCGCCACCCTCGTTGTTTTCCCCAAACCTGCAAGCACCCACATTACAATTAGAATCATATTAATTTTTTAATTGAAAGAATGAAAACACCGAATGACTGAACTAAAATCTTACCTTATCCGATTGCAGAGAGGGCCAGGGGTCAGCTCCTCTTGGACGCCCTTATCCCTCCTCTGTCTGTAATTAAAACAACAATACAATCAGAAATTACCACCCAAATTTTAAAAGAATTTTTTATCAAATTTAGTTGCAGAGTTAAGACAAAACTTACCAAGATAAGGTAGATGAACATCCATGGAAGATGGTATGGTTTCATCATGCAAGGCTGAGCGTGGCGGCCATTAACATGAACAAAAACCTCCAATACACCTTGAAAGAAACCAGTAAAAGTCACCTTTAACAATCTGGGTAAGGATTCAATGGGTGAAGCTTCTCAACGCAGTCATGGAAGGAAGAGCTCCTTCCAAAAACCTTAGACCAAATTAACCAGCGAAATGAACGTTCGGACGGGCCAAAACCCAAGTTAAAACCCTATCAAAAATCTTTCCACCGTATAGGCATCAAATCTCAGGCAATCTCTTAAAATTTTGGCTGCACTGTCAACTCGCAGCCAGGACAAAACCTTAAATGTGAAGTCAAACCAATCATAACCCTTTACATCCCTAGATATGGCATGGCCAAATCATAGGTTATATTATAACTTGTCAACGATTTTATTGCTTTATATCAATGTTAGACTATGGTAGAAAATCCCATAGTCCCAACTCTTTTTAACAAGTAAATCAACACAAATAACTATGTTTACATACACCTTTCCCAAAGTACCATGGTTATACCTTGGATACAAACAACCTTGTTACATGATAAGAAATGGGATAAATACTATACACCATACCTCCCCCTAAACCATTCCTTTCATTAAATATACAACCAACATCATACTTTAATAGTTAGGGTGTGAAGGCTAGGATCGATACTTAGCCTTAGGGCTAAACAATCCCTCAACCAAACTTATAACAAGATAAATATAAAAATATGTCAAGAACATCACCTTTGGGGTAACAACAAAATGTCAATATTAAATTATGCAAACTTCTGCATAATAACCTGTCAAAATCAACAATGGAAACTGTATAAGTCACTATACAATTAAAACGATGAAGTATTCATGCTGCAATCACTATTACATTAGTCATTGGTAAAATAATATATATATATATATCGAAAAAAAAATTATTTGTGGAGATTATAGGTTTGTGACATAATGGTATCGGATCATGGTTATAAGACTTGGCCTGAACAAGCCCAACACTAAGACTGATAAAACCAGAAAACTATTTTTTTTTTATTGTGGCTTGATTCTCTTACGAAACAGGAAGAGAAGAATAACTTTTTTTTTGCAGGAAATTATGGAAGATATAGGAATGTCTGTGGAAGAAGAGTCCCATCCTAGGGATCTAGTGAATAATGAAGAGGGAAACCTAAGGGATGGTGAAATATGGGTTGATCTAAATTAAAGTAGAAACGATAACCCATATGAGTTACAACGAACTATTAAAGAATTAATAGTAGAATTAAAAAGAGTCAAAGAGGATAATGAATGTATACTGAAAGCACAAGAGGATTTAAATAACATTTTGCTAGATAAAATACACAGTGATGAAAAAGATAAACACAAAGAACCTGAACTTAATAGAGAAAAACTACACCTTACAAACGTAAGGGAAGGAAACTGGAATTTTCCAGTCATGGGGCTGAATCTTCCAGTGAGGAATCAGCCAAGCATCATACAGAAGAAAAAAAAAAATAAAAAAAAATAGGACTCTAGTGAAAGTAGTGATAGTAATAAAAAAAAATTACAAACCTTATGAAGAAATTTCTGGGGAATTTAAAAAGATTAAGCCTCCTATGTTTAATGGTGATTCTGAGAAAGGAGAAGAAACAGAAAATTGGTTATCTGGAATGAAGAAATATTTCCAGATCTACAACTATTCCAATGAACTAAAGGAAAAAATGGGCATCTATAACTTAAATAGAAAAGCGCATATTTGGTGGCAAGATATAAAAAAAAGGTAAAAGGTATAAAAGAAGTTTACGTAACATGGAAAACCTTTAAGAAGCACTTTAAACGAAAGTATCTTTCAGAACAATACTGCGAAGAAAAAACTAAGGAATTTTACGAGTTAAAGTTGGATGCTATGACCATGAAAGAAATCTATAGTAAATTTCTAAGTTTGCTTCATCATGTACCATATATAATAGATGAAAAACCAGAAATACAACGCTTTCTCAGTTGCTTGCCTCTTATGTTTAAAGAGAGGATTGAGTATGACAATATGAAGACGCTAGAAGAGGAAATGAGAAAAGCAATTTTTTGTTATAATCAAAATAAGAATAAAAGAGAAAATGTACCTAACTGGAAAACTAAAAGACGTCACAAATTTGATCAAAGAAATAAGAATACTAAGTTTTACAAAAATACTGAGAATAACTACAAAGGGTATCAAGGTAATCATTATAAAGGTTTTAAACCAAAAAACTCTACAACAAATGAAAGAGAGCCTCCCACTATCTTTAATAAAACACTGCACAGAGGGAACCTTTAAAATGTTGGGAATGTGGCGAGCCACATTATTTTAAGGATTGTCCCATAAGAAAGAATTTTTTTAATAATGTTCACTCCATTGAAGAAGCTGTTACAGTTGGAGATATGGCGAGAAGCATGCCAAAAATCAGTGTTGCATTGGAGAATCGACAAGCAAACTATCAAACTCTAATCGTCAAAATCAAAGGTATGATAAAATGTCAACCGATTCTATACTAATTGATCCAGGTGCAAGTTTGAGTTATGTATCACTTAGGATTGTTGAAATGTGTAAATTATCACAGGAAAATTTTGAAAAATCTTGGCTGGTACAATTAGCCACAGGTACTAAAGGGAAGGTCACTAGTTATGTGAAAAACTGTGAAATTATGATGAATGAATTGAATACACATGCTAATCTGAATATTTTACCATTAGGTTCTTATGATTTGCTGATAGGAATGATCTGGTTAGAAAAACATAAGGTTATGTTGAACTATTACGATAAAACTTTTACATGCATGGATGATAATGGAAATACAATTAAAGTAAAAGGAATTCCCATAAAGGTTATGATCATGGAAATATCTTCCTTACAGATGAAAATATCTGTACATAAGGGATGTAAATTATTTGCAGCCTATGTAAGGGATGTTAAGGATAATGATGACAAACTTAAAATAAAGGATATACTCATCTTAAAAAAGTTTAAAGACATATTTACGGAAGAAGTCCTTGGACAATGTTAAATTTTCATATGCTAAGCTAGATCATTAGTATTTCATTTCAATTTCATAACAAAAGCATATAAACAGGATCACTGAAAGATAGACAAGCACAACCATACAAAAAGAACACAAATATTTATCCTGGGAAAACCCTAAAGGGAAAAACCCAGCAAAAGCTTCCTCAATATAGATGCCCCAAAAGATAAAAGATAAAACCAACAAGGAAATCAAAGCCTGATCCTCCTCCTTCTCCAGCTACTTCTCTCTCTCCACTAATGCGCTGTACAAGTGAGAGTGTGTGTTTCAAATGAGGAGCTCCACACCTCTATTTATATTCATCCATTCACTTTAATAATTAAATCTGACATGTAGGCTCGATTTA
This sequence comes from Pseudotsuga menziesii, assembly GCA_001517045.1. Taxonomy (NCBI): domain Eukaryota; kingdom Viridiplantae; phylum Streptophyta; class Pinopsida; order Pinales; family Pinaceae; genus Pseudotsuga; species Pseudotsuga menziesii. The sequence goes on along the minus strand of LPNX010719166.1, from coordinate 278,010 downwards.
ATCATGTAGGCTCGAGTTACACATGTAGGCTCAAGTAACCACACTGGGGTGCTAATGACCCACCTTTACAATTAGAGGGGACTACCTCATGACTCTTATTAGTTCTTCCAATTAGAAGCATCGGGGTACAAAGTAATACAAGTGATTCTCTTGGTAGGACCATCGGGGACCACAAAAAGATACATATAGAATATTCTTCGAAGTTACAATATTTCAACACTCCCCCTTAATGAGAAGGGTGTTCTACAACAACATCAACGACAACAATAATAGGAGAGAGAGAGAGAACATCATCAACATCATCAGGGTAACACATCTATAAATCATTGGAAGCTTTTCAACATCATGTAGTCTTCATCTTTAGTCTTCAGTCTTCAGCAACATCAACACTGTGACCGCTTCTATCAGCAACAACTTTGACCGCTTCGATCAGCAACATCTTCAGCACTTTGACCTTTTGATTAGCAACATCATCTTCAACATTTTGACCTTTCTATCAGCAACATCATCTTCAGCGCTTTGACCTTTCGATCAACAACATCATCTTCAGCACTTTGACCTTTCGATTAGCAACATCATCATCATACTCTGATCTTTCGAACATAAACATCATCATCATACTCTGATCTTTCGATCAATACATCATCATCATCATCATACTCTAATCTTTCGATCAATACATCATCATCATCAACAACCTGCAATCCACAACACAAAGACGAAAGTCTTCGGATCACTTTTGGACCTAAGTCCAGGGATGATACAATCCTACCACATTCTCGACAACCGAAGTCACCAGATTGATTACAGGATAATCATTCCCTATCACTTTAGGACTAGGTCCAAGGATGATGCAATCCTACCACATTCTCGACAACCAAAGTCACCGAATTGATTACGGGATAATCGATCCCTATCACTTTAATACTAGGTCCAAGGATGATGCAATCCTACCACATTCTCAGGAACCGAAGGCTCCGGATACCTTTCGGAACCGAAGTTCAAGAATGATGCAATCCCGCCACATTCTTGAGGACCGAAGCCTCTGGATACCTTTCTAAACCAAAGTTCAAGGATGATGCAATACTGCCACATTCTCGGGGACCGAAGCCTTCGGATACCTTTCTGAACCGAAGTTCAAGGATGATGCAATCTTGTCACATTCTTGGGGACCGAAGCCTCTAGATACTTTCTAAACCGAAGTTCAAGGATGATGCAATCCCACTACATTCTCGAGGACCGAAGTCACCGGATCTATTCTGTATAGATGTCCCAGGATGATACAATCCCTCTTCATTCTCGACGACCGAGGTCACCAGATCACTTTAGGGCAAGTGCCCAAGGATGATACAATCCCACTGCAACATCACTACTCCCCCTTTCAAGGAAGGTCTTTCTGAACAACACCAAGCTTGTCTTGAAAGTGTTCGAACTTTACTCAAGACATAGGCTTCGTCATCACATCATCATCTAAACCATCATCATCTACATCTTCAGTATGTGAATACTGAACTATCACCATCTGTATCTCCAGTATGTGAATAGTGAAAGCATCATCATCTATATCTTCAGTATAGAAATACTGAAAGCATCATCATCTCTATATATTCAGTATAGAAATACGGAATCACCATCATATGCATCTATAGTATGTAAACACTTAAACATCATCTATATCTTCAATATGGGAATACTGAAACATCATCATCTGCATCTTATCTCGTATGTAGAAATACCGGATTTCTATGTGTTACGATGGAACACAGGGTTATCTATCATGACAACTCTGGTTATCACATAGAATCATTGTAGTATCCATCTTCAGATCAAAGAGACCTGATATCAGCTTCCGAAGCCATATGACTTCACAACTTAGTAGAGCAATCTGCTATGTATTCTGCTTCAGCCGTGCTAAGAGAAACACTGGACTGTTTATTGCTAAACCATGAACTCATAGCAGACCCCAAACAAAAGCATCTACTTGATGTGCTTTTTTTTTTGTCTGAGATACTTCCATCCCAATCTGCATCTGTATAGCCATACAATCTGTATTCATGGTTTACATCATAGTATAGACCAAAGTCTATAGTCCCTTTTAGATATCTCATCACATGTTTTTCGGCTATCAGGTGAACCTGTCTAGGTTGAACTAGATATTGACTCAAGGTGTTCACAGCAAAACAAATGTCTGGTCCAATAATCTGTCTGTATTGAGTCACATCCACTAACTCTGATGAGTCATCAGCTAACAACTTCAGGTTGGAATCCATGGGTGTGACCATGGCTTTGCATTCCAACATATCAAATCTTTTCAAACTTTTCACTGCATACTTTCCCTGATTGAGAAAGATTCCTTCATACTTCCAGACCTAGGAAATAAAGTATTAGACCAAGGTCTAAATTCTTCAGCAAACTTCTTCTTGCATTCTACAATCTGTTTCTCATTCCCTGTCAGAAATAGATCATCCACATATAGTAATAGTATGACAGGTTCATCTTCTACAACCTTGTAGTAAAGGTTAGGATCGACTTTACTCTTGGTGAAGCCCATGCTTGACAGGAAACTATCTATCCTTCCATACCAAGCTCTGGGAGCTTGCTTCAGGCCATAGAGGGCCTTCTTCAACTTGCATACGTGAGTCCATCTGTCTTCAACTTCAAATCCTCGTGACTATTCCATGTAAAACTCTTCCTCAATCATACCATTAAGGAAGGCTTGTCTTTACTTCATCATGGAAGAAACTACCATGATAGTTCTGAAGGAAGTGTACCTTGCTTCCTGGAGTAAGTGTCTCTTCAGAATTAATTCCCTCTTTCTAATAGAAACCTCTAGCCACAAGTCTTTCCTTACTTCTATCAACAACATAATTTATCTTGCAAATCCATTTGGAAGATACCACATTCTTGTTTTCTGGTTTGAGTACTATATCCCAAACATCATTCTAGTATTCTTTCATCATAACATCTTCCATGAGTTCGTCTTGTCAGGTCATCAACATATCCTAGTCTTCTGCATTCAACCTTGAAGGTTGGAACCCACTTTACTCTTGGTAAAATATCGATCCATCACGAAGCTATCCATCATGTCGTACCATGTCGAACTTAGATATCTTCTGTAGTCACTCCCCTTGAAGTGGAGTATCATCTTCCCTCTTCATTCTGTACAGGTGGTTCTATGCTTGATATATACTGGTCAATAGAGTATGTCATGTCATAGTCTATTCTTTCTGAGGCAAATCACGAAGCTTGCTTTGTACACTTGTTCTTGTAGATCCATATGGAAGATACTACATACTTCCCTTTATGTCTCGAAATCATATTGTATACATCATTCCCCATGATCAACTTTTATTCTTTGATCATAGCTTCTTTCATAGCTGAAAAAGGTTTACACAACTAGAGTGTGTCCGAGCCCTCTAACTTTGGTTTGGAATTCTTTCCATTCTTTTCTTCATCTTGAGTTATCTCTCGTACCCATGGTGGTCTTCATCCTTTGAGGTGGATCTATCGCTCTCTGAAGCTCTTTCTTTCATCATGATATCTCTGACCCTAGGAGCTTCAGATTCATGTTTATTGGAGTGAATCTTGAATTGTCATCACTTGTTCTTCGGAACAAGTCTCATCCTTCTTTTCTTGTAGGAGGTTGTACAGGAACTTTCCTACAATTCAAATGCACCAGTTGCATGGTTAGAACTATTTCATAAAACATATGCATAACGACAAATTCTTATGCATCATGCAACAGTTTAGCCAATACAGCATTCATCCATATCTCACAGAAACTTTCTAGATGCCTTCCATCTCTACCATGACATCATTGAGATTGTGCACTAATCCAATATGTCAGCAAAGAGGTTTCATTCTAGATAAGTAGCAATGGAGAGTTGTATAGCACCATGAGCTACAGACCCATCACATGCATATTAGTAGTATACAGTCATTAATGCAAACAATCTATCATGCATAACACATCAACTGAATATAATCAAATGTATAAAAAAACAATATCATGAAATGACAATTGAATACTTATCTTTTATTTGTTTCATGGGTAGACTCCTTCTTGATCATTCTGCTTCATCATCTTCTTCATTCATGAAATCATCATTTCTTATCCAAATGATAAGATGGATAAGAGGTTCTTTAAGAATTGAGTTTTTCATATTCCTCATCACTTGAGGGATCTTCTTTGAATGGTGAGAGCTTGATCTTCAATTGCTCCCATCTTCTTCTTCTCTTCTTATGAGTCAAGCTGAAAGTAATCACTTCCTTCTGGCATACATTCTTCACATGAATGAATCCCACGATCCTGGGAGGCCATTCAAGGTGGCTATCACCACTTCTGCATTCTTCACTTCTTCTTTTACCTCTTCAATTTGTTTCTTAAGGTCATTTTTCGATGTATGTTCTTTCCTTCAAATAGCTTGGTCAAGGAATCAAACATCTTCAATGTATTTAGGGAATACACTTGTGGTACAAGTTTATCCGTGACTGAATCAACAATGATCTTCTTGGCCTTGACCAAGTTCTTCTGGTGTAAGGCTTTGAGGCTCATCTCCCTCTAGAACTGGAACCTCTCTACTCATGTAGGTGTCCAATTCATTTTCTTCAGAGAGATCAAATACTTCCATGCTTGGAAGTTGTCAACTTCACCAAGATTATCATCAATCTTATGTGATAGATCACTTTTAAATAAGAATCTTGAATTCAAATAGCAAAAGATTAGATCTTACCGATTTGAGGTGTCTGTCCCACTTCCGAAGCTGGTTGATCTAGGGTTTGTCAGAGAAACCCTAATTTTAAAAACTTGGAATCTTTCAGATATGATTGGATATAAATATATATCTCTTCAAATGGATCTGTACAATGTACTCCTTTTCTGAAAACAGTGGAGGGAAGCTCCCGGAACAGGAAGCCCTAGTTTTCCAATTTCTTCTGCAGAAATTCCTGTCACTGTTTCTATGATATCTTTGAAATTACTGCTCCTCTATGTCTGAAATTTCGCACTAAGGTAACCTCACATGTCCCTGATCCAACGCCATAGGTTTCATCAGAATTGGTTTCACCAATTGGGATTTATGATTCTTTTCCCAAGGTGACTTGTTACAGGACTGTTCAGAACAACACAGTGTATGGCCTGCCACGTGTCATTGTTTCATCTTCTAGTTATGAACTTCTGACCACAGAAATTATAGTCTGTGATATTTATGGAACATCTTCAGGAATTCCATTTGGACCTCTGTATCCCAAGCTATAGAAATTCTCCCCAGGTGTCCTGTTTAGGGATGAATTCTGGAAGACGCTGGAACCCTAACTTGGAGGGATCATATCTCCCAGAATATCGCGAATCTGAGGCGTAATTTTTTATATAGTGTAAGTCAAGATTTTATCTTTGGCCTCTACAATTTTTAGCTCCTGAGAATTCTCCAATATCAGGATATAGTGAATGTACCAAAACTTAGCAGTTTTAGTATTTAGGGTTTTTTTCTAGCTCGGGGTCAAACTAGGGTTTGACTTTCCCGGAGTTTCACCCAACCAAAAAACTTGATCCAGGTCTCTAAAATTCAATTTTGATGAGGAGATAAATCCTATGCTGGGCTCACTCAAAAATTCTTCTTCTGAAGAAATCCCTAATTTCTCGCACCGAAAATTGAAAATGCTCGGAATCGAATTCCGCTTCGATAGAAAGATGCGCCCTTCAATGGAGAGTCAGCCTAGCCTTCTTTTGTTGATCGATTGTGGAGAGAGAACCAATATTAAGAAGCCCTAGCTTCTATAGCTGCACAATGTCTTCTTTTAGGGTGGCTCTGATACCATGTTCAATTTTCATATGCTAAGCTAGATCATTAATATTTCATTTCAATTTCATAACAAAATCATATAAACAGGATCACTGAAAGATAGACAAGCACAACCATACAAAAAGAACACAAATATTTATCCTGGGAAAACCCTAAAGGGAAAAACCCAGCAAAATATTCCTCAATATAAATGCCCCAAAAGATAAAAGATAAAACCAACAAGGAAATCAAAGCTTGATCCTCCTCCTTCTCCAGCTACTTCTTTCTCTCCACTAATGCGCTATACAAGTGAGAGTGTGTGTTTCAAATGAGGAGCGCCACACCTCTATTTATATTCATCCGTTCACTTTAATAATTAAATCCGACATGTAGGCTTGAGTTAATCATGTAGGCTCAAGTTACACATGTAGGCTCAAGTAACCACACTGGGGTGCTAATGACCCACCTTTACAATTAGCGGGGACTACCTCATGACTCTTATTAGTTCTTCCGATTAGAAGCATCGGGGTACAAAGTAATACAATTGGTTCTCCCACTAGGACCATCGGGGACCACAAAAAGATACATATAGAATATTCTTCGAAGTTACAATATTTCAACAGACTACCTCCGAAATGGGACATAGACTTTACAATTGATCTAACATCGGGAGCGGTACCAACATCGAAAGTTCCTTATCGGATGAATATAATAGAGCTAACATAACTTAAATCAAAATTGCAAGAACTAATTCATAAGAAGTACATCCGATCTAGTGTTTCCCCTTGGGGAGCACCGGTCTTATTCGTAAAGAAGAGAGATGGAACTCTCATATTATGCAAATATTATCGACAATTAAACAAGATGACTATTAAAAATCAATATCATTTACCATGGATAAATGATCTATTCGATTAGTTCTGAGGGGAAAAAATATTCTCCAAAATAGATTAAGGTCTAGATACCATCAGGCACGGATCAAGGATGAAGAAATATTTAAAAATGCATTCAAAACCTAATATGGTCATTGCGAGTTTGTCGTAATGCCCTTTGGCTTAACAAATGCACCTACAACTTTTATATGCTTAATGAAGAATATTTTGAGTAACGACTTAGATAAATTCATATTTGTTTTCATTGACGACATACTGATTTACTCAAAGAATAAACATGAACATGAAGAACACCTAAGAATAATTTTACAAGTGTTAAGAGAACAACAACTATTTGCTAAGTTGAGAATATCTATCGAACCTGACAAGATTAAGGCTATCAATGAATGGCCAACTCCTAAAAATGTAACTGACATAAGATCGTTCATGGGGATTATGGGTTATTACTGAAAGTTTATTGAAGGATTTTCTAAGATAGCCTACCCCATAACTTCACTACAAAAGAAAGGTAAGAAATTTGAGTGGAGAGAAAAGTGTACTGAAAGTTTTAATAAACTAAAACACCTGTCAACCGCCGCCCCTATCTTAAAAATTGTCGATCCTTTTAAGGATTTCGTTGTGTGCATCGACACATGTAACGAAGGCTTAGGAAGGGTGTTAATTCAAGAAAACTACGTCATGGCCTATGAGTCTAGAAAATTAAAAGAACTACGCTACACACCACTTAGAACTTGTTGCAATTATACATGCACTAAATATGTGGCGACACTACCTCATCAGAAGAATTTTTTTCTAATGTCAGATAACATAAGTTTAAAATACTTGTTTGATCAGCAAAACCTAAATGCTAGACAAACTAGGTGGTTATCAATTTTAAGTGAATATAACTTCGAAATAAAACATATAAAAGGGAAAGAGAACAAAGTTGTAGATGATTTAAGTCGTCACACAAATTTACTATTCGCAAGCAGTAGCTACAAATCATATTTGGAAAATCAAATCTTAAAAGCGAAAAATTTTGATAAAAAATACCAAAACCTAAAGGAAAATACTACTGAAAATGAAAGGAACCATATACAAATAGATTTTAGTATGAATGGAAGAGGATTACTGCTTCATAAAAACATATTATACATACCAAATGCGGTAGAAATTAAACTAACTGTTATGAATGAGTTACATAAACGACCATATTCAAGACACCCTGGATACTAGAAGATGATCACTATGATCATAAAGGACTTATTTTGGCCTAACATGAAAAAATAGGTAGCATAATATTTAGATCACTGCATCAAATGAAAACAGGTAAAAGCAGAACACCAACATCCAACAGGGTTACTGCAACCGCTACCCATTTCGGAATGGAAATGGGAAATAATCGGCATGGATTTCATAACAGGTCTACCTAAAAATTTTAAGCAACACGACTCAATCATGGTCATAGTAGACAAATTAAGTAAAGCAACTCATTTTATTCCAATAAAATGTATTTATAAGGTTGTTAACATTGCAGATATATTTATGAAATAAATTTTTAGGTTACACGGTGTACCTAAGGTAATAATATCGGATAGAGATGTAAAGTTTACATGGAATTTTTGGAAGGCCTTGTTTAAAGGACTAGGCACTCAATTAAATTTCAACACTTCGTATCATCCACAAATGGATAGACAAACTGAAAGAGTAAATCAAGTCCAAGAAGACATGCTTAGAATGTATGTAATGGACAAACCGGGTAAGTGGGAAGATTACTTGCACTTAGTAGAATTTGCTTACAATAGTCATTTTCAAGTATCAGTTGGAATGAGTCCCTTTGAAATTTTGTATGGACGCAAATGTAATACTCCAATTTCTTAGAGCAGTACAATTGATAGGTTAATGTTAGGACCTAAACTGTTAAAGGATATGGAACTAATAGTGAAACAGGTACAACAAAATCTGAAGGTTTCCCAAGACAAGCAAAAGAGTTATTCCAACTTAAAAAGAAATCCTCAAGATTTCCATGTAGATGAGCATGTATATATAAATGTAAAACCCAAGAAAATCTCCCTAAGATCGGGAAAGTATTCAAAATTTCCACCCAGGTATTGTGGGCCATTTGAAATTTTGGAAAAAATAGGCTTGGTAGCATACCAGTTAGCCCTACCACTCACGATTAAAGTACATAATGTTTTCCATGTTTCGATTTTGAAGAAGTATGTTCATGATGATACTCATGTGATTGATTGAAATGTTATACAGGTGGAACCCGAAGGAGAGTTCCAGGTGGGACTAGAGTGTATTCTCGACAGGAGAGAACTTTTACTCTAGAATCGTACCATTGGACAAGTCAAGGTGCAATGGAAGCACCTTAGTCCGAAAGAGTCCACTTGGGAATTGGAAAGTGAGATGCGGGAGGCATATTCGATCTTATTTCAAGATGAAGAGATGGAATAATCAAAACAGAAAAATAATAACACCAAGGACGGTGTTATCCTTTAAGGGGAGGTGTATGCAATACACCAAATTTAAATAAATTGTTATTATTCTTTTTATTTAATATTTTATTTAAAAAAATATTTTTGACAAGGAAGTCAAAAATAAATCTAATTGATTATTCTTTTATTAAATAAAAATACTGGAGGGAATCAGAATTGAAATCGATGTTGAAAGAGTGTTTGCTGACCCACAAGAGGAAAGACAAGTGGCTGAAGCTGTTGAGTGAGAACTCAATATGCAGGAGGCATTTTCCCCAAAATCAGGTCACAAATCCTTGTGGACTGCTAATGGGCAGGAGGCTCATAAATGACCAAGTCCTAGGCAAAATACTATATAATAGTATGTCCATTTAGCAAGCAGGAGGCTAGCAGTGGATGGGGAAATTGATCTGTTAATGCAAGAGATGGCACATTAAGTGGGTTTTTCTCATGTGGTTCAGCAAACAGGCTCAGTGGTTCTGGAGCAAGTGACTTGGCTGCTCTAGGAGTTGGTTGGGAGGAACGGCAATTACATTATTTTTTTTCTCGACAGTGGTGTCAGGTTCCCTTTTTCAATTTTTATCTGCCTGAGTTAGTTAAAGTGGAATCGCAAGTTAATTATGAATCGTAATTATTTTCTTTTAACAGTAATACTATTATGCATCTGTGTAGAATATTGTTCTTATTATTCATCTGTTCCAATATTTTTTTCTTCTATGTATATGGTTTAAATATTTTCCCTAATTGTTCTAATCATTTGTGAAGAAGAAGCCCCGTGTTATTTTTTGAAACCAACATTTCGGACTACCAAATAATTGAGTCCATCTTCAGGGCAAAACTCAGAACATAAGAAAGCAATGAAAGATAAAGGGATTCAAAGCAATAAATAGATGGTCGGGGAAGAGTAAGCAATTGGAACTGACCTATTCTTTCTTATTCCTTTTAATTTTATTATTCTCTCTTTTTTCTCTTTCCACGGCCTCTCTTATCCTCCTCTTGTTGTAGTTATCTTCCCTAGCAATAAGAGAAGCTTTTTCAATGCATATTTGATCAAAGGTATTGTGCGAATGTTGCGCTAATGGATACTTGTTTATTCGTCCATGGATAATGTCAGCAGAATGTTCCTTGTGTTGGGTTTTCAAAGAACGACCCGTTTCTCCAATATAAACCTTATGGCACATGAACAAGGAACCTCATACACTCCTTTGTGTTGTCTCCGGTCTGGCCCGTCTTTAACAGAGTCAACAAGCCTTTCGATAGAGTTTCAAGAGGGGGAAGCAACGGTGATGCCTATTTTGATAGTCTCGCAAAAATATTGAAAAAAAAGAGGCAACAACATTGTTTCCCCCCCCCCCCTGAACTCTATCGGAAGGCTTGGTGACTCTGCTAAAGACACGTCGAACCGGAGACAACACAAAGGAGTGTATGAGGTTCCTTGTTCATTTGGTAAGGTTTATATTGAAGAAACATGCCGTTCTTTGAAAACCCATCTCAAGGAACATTCTACTGACATTATCCATGGACGAATAAACAAGTCTGCATTAGCGGAACATTCACACAATACCTCTCATCAAGTCTGCAGTTAAAAAGCTTCTCTTATTGCTAGGGAAGACAACTACAACAAGAGGAGCATAAGAGAGGCTGTGGAAATAGAAAAAGAGAGAATAATAAAATTAAAAGGAATGAGAAAGGACATGTCAATTTCAATTGCTTACTCTTCCCCGACCATCTATTTATTGCTTTAAAGCCCTTTATCCTTCATTGCTTTCTCCTGTTCTGAGTTCAGCTCTAAAGATGGAATCGATTATTTGGTAGTCTGAAACGTTGGTTTCAAAAAATAACATGGGGCTCCTTCTTCACAAATTATTTCCCTGTGATAATGAACTATTTGTGTTCTAATCATGTCAGTAAACTGATTTTATTTAGTATTTATAGATCTAAGAACCTAAGATTTGTTAACGAATCTCTGTTCAGGCATCCATACCCGAATCAGAGAATTCGTACAATGTGTATTGTTAACACAATTAGTAAATTGAACGAAAGTCTACTATAGATCTAGTTAAATGTTCTAGATTAAGCTTGCGTATGTTTACAGCATGGTATTTAGAATAACTATTTACAAACCAGAATCATACTATGTCCTAGTATAATCTTAATTAAATTCCAATATGATGGACAAAAGGAACCTTCTATAGCTATTATGACAAACTCATAGAGTAATCGTCAAATCAAAATAAATCAAATAACACAACAGAGTATTCTTTTGCATAACCTGTAAATTGAAGAACCATAAACTATTTTATTTAGGATTTTTTCTAAACAAAATAAGAGTTGAGAGGCTTAGGCAAATCCAAGCTAAAACATATTAAAATCATCTCATCTCAAAAACCTCAATACAGATAGGAATTGCCAAGATCGGGATTTACCGAGATCCAATGGAATAATTACAAATACAATATATAAATCATAAATATCCAATTATCAATTAACTAACAGTCCTCGACTGCAGTTGAGGTTATTAACATGAAATCTTTTGGATCTACTATAATGATTACTTACGCATCTAGCTCATGATTGCACAACTAAACCCGAGGCTAAATCTTTAAATTAAAAAACAAATCTACTCTACAGAATTCAAATCTGTTACAACCAACGAAACCATCTAAATATCCATACATGGAAGTAAGACCATCGTTAGATGGCAACCTTTTTATAAACAAAAATCATGACAAGAAACATCTTTTTAACATCTAAAACTCAAACGATGGAATAGTACCTACCCTAGAGTGGTCGTTTTTATTTATAATGTAGAAATAAAAGTCATGACAGGTAATATCTTTAACATCAATAAATGCACCAACAAGAATCAGGCACAAACCCTTGTGGTCGATTCATTTATTTAATATAAAAAATAAACATACATGGTTTGAAACCAAGTGGTTGTAAGTCCATCGAAGATGGCATCCGTTGTTTCCAAAAACTATAACTTGTAAACATGTTTTACAACCAACACTGACCCTAAGTGGTGGTAAGCCCATCGAATATGGCACCCACAACTTCTTGTAATCCAAACAATATACACACAAAGAAATTTTAAAAATGACGATGGAATAGAGAGGCTGCGAAGCCCTCTTCCTGTAAGATAAAAACCCGTAAGGGTTAATTAAACTACAGTCTACACTTATCTTGCAAATAAGGCGAAGGCTTGGTTCCCACACAGCCACGAACCCAGCCACCGTTGTCCAAACGAACCAATGTTGTAGATAGACAGCACCCACACCAGGAACCACCTGTAAAACCAAATAACAAGAGAATTTAGGTAAGCGAGAGTTGTTTTCTTTATAAAAAATTGTAACAAAGTAGAGATTTGTTTTTACTCACCGTGGATTGGGAAGTAGCGGGCCTAGGAGTAGGTGACCCTATCGCCACCCTTGTCATTTTCCCCAAACCTGCAAGCACCCACATTATAGTTATAATCATATTAATTTTTTAATTGAAAGAATGAAAACACGAAATGACTGAACTAAAAGCTTACATTATCCGATTGCAAAGAGGGCCAGGGATCGACTCCTCCTGGACGCCCTTATCCCTCCTTTGCCTATAAGTAAAACAAAAATATAGTCAGACATTACTACCCGAATTTTAAAAGAAGGTTTTATCAAATTTAATTGCAGGGTTAAGACAAAACTTACCAAGTTAAGGCAGATGAACAACCATGGAAGATGGTCTGGTTTCATCATGCAGCAACTAACAAGGTTGAGTCTGGTGGCCTCCATTAACAGGAACAAAAACCTCCAACGCACCTCGGAAGCAACCAATAAAATTCACCTTTAACAATTTGGGTAAGGAGTCAATGGGTGAAGCTGGTCAACGCAGTCGTGGAAGGCAAGGCTCCTTCCAAAAACCTCAGACCAATTTAACCAACGAAATGAACGTTCAGACAGGCCAAAACCCAAGTTAAAACCCTATCAAAACCCTTTCCATCGTATAGGACAAGTGGACGACCGAGATCAAATCTTAGGAAAGCTCTTATAAGCCTAGTTGTGTTGTCAACTTGCAGCCAGGACAAAACCTTAAATGCAAAGTCAAACCAATCATAACCTTGTACATCCCAACATATTGCATGGCCAAATCATAGGTTATATTATAAGTTGTCAACGATTTTATTGCCTTAGATCAATGCTCAACTATGGTACAAAACTCCATAGTCCCAACTTTGTTTAACAAGTAAATCAACGCAAATAACTATGTTTACATACACCTTGCGCAAAGGACCATGGTTATACCTTAGATCCAAATAACCTTATTACATGATAAGTAATGGGATCAAGACTATACACCATAGCCCCCCCTCCCCAAACCATTCCTTTCATAAAATAGGCAACCAACAACATACTTTAAGAGTTAGGGCATGAAGGCTAGGGTCGAGACTTAGCCTTAGGGCTAAGCAATCCCTCAGCCAAACTTATAACAAAATAAATATAAAAAATATGTCAAGAACATCACCTTCGGGCTAACGACAGAATGTCGATATTAAATTATGCGAACTTCCGCATAATAACCTGTCAAAATCAGTAATGGAAACTATATAAGTCACTATACCACTTAAACAACGAAGTATTCATGGTGCAGTCACTATTAAATTATCATTGGTAAGTTTTTTATTTGTGGAAATTATAAGTTTGTGAAAGTTTTGTTGATCTAAATTAGAGAGTAAATATTGGCTTTAAAATAAATAAATAAAACTTTACTTTGAAAAAATATTTTAATATATTAAAAAAAGTCATTAGCTAAAAACTCAACCCTTTACACTTTTTTATGTGGCTTTTTAAAGCAAAAATCCAAAAAAGCGAACTGCACCACGTGGATACCAAACTCATGAATCGGGGTCTGTCTTCGTATCCGGTAGGATACAACTGGGGTGCAATATACCTTCCTACACCTCCCGAATCGAAACCAGACTTTTATCAACGCAGACCTCCACATTGTTCTATCCATCACACCCCTCGCCATGAGGTTTGAACATGAGACCTCGTGAAGACCAAACCCCACAAAAACCAATTAATCTATACCTCATGACTATGTTTAATATATATATAATTTTGATAACTTTAATTTTTGGATTAAGTGTGCTGACGACATTTTCCAATTGTGATGAACATGAAATCATGCACACAACTAGGTAACACTCCACTATCCGACATTATCGGCAGGGTATCCATTGCCATAGATGATAGGCGTACTGCTACCCACTACCATCAATGTCTTCAGCGAAATTTGTGCCTTAACGCTGCCAAAATACAACAACCAATAAAAGTGCTCAATTTTCAAACTTTTCACACGGTCACTTAGAATGAAACGTGGCCATAATATATCCTTAATAAAACGAAGGATGAATAAACAATCATAGCTTCTTATTTTGTGGAAAAATAATTTCAATTTTGATGACATTTCTGTCGTCTCATCTGTTTTCGTACAAATAATGATACGTTAATAATGTAGTAAATCGTATTTTTCAAAGGTAGGAATACAGTTTACTTTGTTTGAATTTGGTTTAATTTTGAATTAATTTAAATTAAAAAATTAAAAGTGTTTGTCTACATTTTTAGTTTTGATTATAGAGTTAATTGGATGTTTTTATATAGTAATGTATACACTACTCAAAGACCAAAACTTTTTTGTTCACAATTTATAACACTCAATCATTTGAGTTACTATATATATATAGCTAATTCAAAAGTATTTGTTATTAATATTATTATTATTACAATATAGTAATTGATATAGAAAACACATTATTATTAAAACTTTCTTATATTTAATTTAACAAATAATTTTTCAATAATGGACAAAGATGAATATTAAAAATTAGTGTTATTTGTTGAAAATGTAAATTAATTGTTATTAATTTTATAATAGAATTGAGATTTTTTTGGATTAATATGGGTAATAATTTTTTTTAAGTGAAATGATAATTTTTTATTTTTCAAATTTTATTTTGATTAGAGAAATCCATTCACCATCTTCAAATATAGAATATAATTTTAATGTTTGTGTATACCGAAATAAAGATAACTAACACAACCACAAATAAAGTGGGAGGTGAATGTCCATAGGCATAACCGATCACTTAGTTTTGTGAAGATAGCTAGCTGTTAAACAAAGGCTAAAATATATAATTTTATATCCATTATTCATACGAGATTGTTATAAGCACAAAATAAATACTATTTAATAAACAAAAAAACAAAAAGTGATATGAAAAAACAAAAACAAATTGTTGCGTGGCGACGACCATGAAATGAATCCCTATTGTATACTTGTTACTCTTGGGTTAATCTTGTTGATCGGCTCAAGCAATTCCAAAATCTGAGATAATATCTAAATGCGTGTAGGCATAATTATGTCATATTATTACAGATTTTGGGCTTCCTTGAACAATTAGGATTCATTTCATGGTTGTTGTATCTTGTTATGCTTAAATGCATCTTGTTGAGCTTTAGTCAAATGGTGGTTAAAGAAAGCAGTAACAATAATGTTATTATTATTATTATTAAATAGTAATTGTTTTATGTTTATATTAATTAATTTAATGTTTATAATATAACATAAATGAATAACTTTTTTTTTCCAAAAGAAAAATAACAATTCCTTGATATTCATTAGAATCAAAGATAGCTAAATACACATCTATGATACTAAGTATCATATCTAGTAAAAACCCACAAACACTGCTCAAAAGCCACAAACAAAGCATAATACTCACAAACAGAGCTCACTAACCAGAGCAACCAGAGCAACCATGCACCCAGCCAAAGTAAAAAATACCACAATCAGTGCTCAACAACTTGAGCAACCAAAACACAAGCTCCTAGCCAAAATAAGCACTTGTACATGAACAAACTGCTCCAAAAGAGCAAAAAACCAAAATCATAGTGGCTAGGGTTGGAACCCTAGCCGACTGATACAGGGATACCGCCTCAACCATCGAGCTGAGACCAAGAAGCGATTGTGTCCTGGGATAGAGGTTGCAAAAACAAACAACCAACAACCTCCATAGCCACACTGAACACAGCAGCCGCCGCCTCCACCAACAAAACACAGTACACAACACGGACAACAGTGGCCGCCTTCGCCAAAGCTTCATCAGATGTGCCGCCAACCACACCACCCACTGACACAGTCACCACAACTTAAGCCAGAGCAGGTCTAGAGCGTCCCAAACTGCCGCCACCACCATCACAGAAAAACCGATTCCAGGAGAAGGTTGCAGAGATCAACTAAAATCCCACCAACAGGCTGCGGAATATACTCATAGAAGAAGGAGGGGGCACTTAGGGAAAGAGCCCCAGCCGCCAAAGAACATAATCCCTAGTTTGTAGTTTGTTAACTCCGCTCTGTTTGGTAATTAGTTTAATTATATTGTACAAAGATGAGACAAATGTACTATCAAAATCGATTTTATGGCAGTTGTTAAAAATTCTGAATAAACAATTATAAAAAATATATATATAATAACTTGTAATTGATGCATAGATAAAAAACTTCATGACAAATAAATAACAAGTACTATATAACTTTTTTTAGGAAGAAAAACACTGTTACTCTTAATATTGATTTGAATCAAAGGTAACAACTATACTTCTATGATGCAAAGTATCAAACATATTCTGTCAAATACAATGAGGTGTCCAAAATAAAAAGTAACAGTAAGCAAAAC
Organism: Pseudotsuga menziesii; assembly: GCA_001517045.1. Taxonomy (NCBI): domain Eukaryota; kingdom Viridiplantae; phylum Streptophyta; class Pinopsida; order Pinales; family Pinaceae; genus Pseudotsuga; species Pseudotsuga menziesii. The sequence continues at coordinate 261,158 of LPNX010719166.1, read as the reverse complement.
CAAAACAGCATGTTACCCACAGTAAAAATAACATATAACTTATTAACTTATTACTTGTAACATTTAAACTTTAAGTTGTGATTTATTTATGTTCAATAAATACACATTAAAGTTGGCAAGAGCTATCCAAGAGAATATTTTCCGTTCAAATCAAAACTGATTATTCACACTCAGTTTTACCAGCGATTTTGCTAGATACCATTTTATCGGCATTCAATGAAAATGACAAGCACAACAACTTAATTTTAATGAGTTATCTATTGAGTTGTAGAGCATTTAATGTTGCCGCATCAATTTTGATGACCCTTGGATCTCGAGCAGCTCAAGATCCAACGACCATCAAGCTTGCTATAGCCACATTAAATGCTCTGCAGCTCAATAAAAACCAAAATCATAGCGGCTAGGGTTGGAACCCTAGCCGGCTGATACAGGGATACTGCCTCAACCATCGAGCTGAGACCAAGAAGCGACTGTGTCCTGGGACAGAGGCTGCAGAAACAGACAACCAGCCACCTCCATAGCCACGTTGAACACAGCAACCGCCGCCTCCACCAACAAAACACAGTACACAACACGAACAACAGTCGCTGCCTCTGCCAAAGCTTCATCAGATGTGCCGCCAACCACACCACCCACCGACACAGTCACCACAGCTTGAGCCAAAGCAGGTCCAGAGCGTCCCAAACTGCCGCCACCGCCATCACAAAAAAACCGATTCCAGGAGAAGGTTGCAGAGATCAACTAAAATCCCACCAACAAGCTACGGAATATACTCATAGAAGGAGGGGGGCGGCTAGGGAAAGAGCCGTAGCTGCCAAAGAACGGAATCAGAAGCGACTTTCAAACCCTAGTTTGTTAGCTCCACTCTGTTTGGTAATTAGTTTAATTATATTATACAAAGATGAGACAAGTGTACTATAGAAATCGATTTTATGGTAGTTGTTAAAAATTCTGAATAAACAATTATAATATATATATATAATAACTTGTAATTGATGTATAAATAAAAAGCTTCATGACAATATATAAAATCTTTTTTCTGTAATTATCTGGTGATACATCTATTATATATAAGATTTTTTTTTATTAAAAAAAAAAAAAAAAACTTCATGACAAATAAATAACAAGTATTATATAACTTTTTTTAGGAAGAAAAAAACCGTTCATTTTAATATTGATTTGAATCATAGGTAACAACTATACTTCTATGAAGCAAAGTATCAAACATATTCTGTGTCAAATACAATGAGCTGTCCAAAATAAAAAGTAACAGTAAGCAAAACCAAAACAACATGTTACCCACAGTACAAATAACATATAACTTACTAACTTATTACTTGTAACATTTAAACTTTAAGTTGTGATTTATTTATGTTCAATAAATACACATTAAAATTGGCAAGAGCTATGCAAGATAATATTTTCCGTCGAAATCAAAACTGATTATTCACACTCAGTTTTACCAGCGATTTTGCTAGATACCATTTTATCGGCATTCAATGAATATGATTAGCACAGCGACTTAATTTTAATGAGTTATCTATTGAGCTGTAAAGCATTTAATGTGGCTACAGCAAGCTTCATGGTCGTTGGTCGGCGACTTAATTTTAATGAGTTATCTATTGAGCTGTAAAGCATTTAATGTGGCTACAGCAAGCTTCATGGTCGTTGGAATGTTGCCCAACCCTTGGATCTGCTAGACCAACGACCATGAAGCTTGCTGTAGCCACATTAAATGCTCTACAGCTCAATAGATAGCTCATTAAAATTAAGTTGATGTGCTAGTCATATTCATTGAATGCCGATAAAATGCTATCTAGCAAAATCGCTGGTAAAACTGAGTGTGGAATAATCAGTTTTGATTTGGACGGAAAATATTCTCTTAATGGATTTTGCCAGCGTTGTCCGTCATTACGATCAGAATTTATAACCATAATCCGTCAACCAATTGATTATGCTGTTAAAACTGTCAAATTCCAGCCCTATCTCACTTTCATCTTAGTCCATGGCTTCGCTTCCGCTCATTAACTACCATCTGAACCTCCTGTGCGCTCTGCAATCCAGCAGCACAAGCAAGCACAGCCCCAAATCCTTCAGCGTCTCTTCTTCTTCCATGGATCCGCGATCAGCGCAATCCCGCCAACATCCCAATAACCACTTTTCCACACCCAAAACCCACAAAGTTTTCCATGATTACCAATTCACAGCCCATGAGGAGACATCGGAGCTCAGGCAACCCCCCGAAGACAACCAGGTTAACTTCGAAGCCTGGAGGTTCGGCGTAGAAACAAACACTCTGCAATCCTGGAGCGCGGTGCCTCCTGAATACGTAGAAAACGTGAAAAGCTACATGGTCGGAACTGGAAGCCAATATGTGAGGGACTTAAGCATGGTAGCAGACGAATCCATAGCTTACATAAATTCTCTAAAACTCTCAGGCGATGGAAAGGACGCCTGGGTTTTCGACGCGGACGAGACCCTCATCTCAACTCTGCCCTATTTCGCAGCCCACCAGTTCGGGTAAGTTGAATTAACAGATGATCTTGCAATCCCCTGTTTTTATTTCATGTCGCTAATTCTTCTGTACCCTCTGCTTTGCAGCGGAGAGAAAATTGATGTGGATGATTTCACCGTTACATGGTTGGATCGGGCAGAGGCCCCGGCCTTGCCCGCCAGTCATAGATTGTACGCCCGCCTGCTTGAATTGGGCTTCAAGATCTTCATATTAACGGGCAGGTCTCACTACCACAGGAACGCCACTGAGAGAAATCTGATCCGAGCTGGTTATCATTCATGGGAGGCGCTTCTCCTCAGGTGATTACTGTGACCAGCCGTTCATATACCACTTTACTTTGTTTGATGTCTCTCTGTGAATTTTGATGGGTAATGCAGGGAAAGAGTTGAGTTTATGAAATCACCAACGTTGTCTAGTTGATGTTTTTCTTTGTGGCTGAACATTAATGGACAATTTGTGTTGCAGGGAGCCAGAAGATTCTGGGAAGAGCGCTGTGGTTTATAAGTCTGACAAGAGATTGAAGATTGAGCAAAATGGGTTTAGGATCCGAGGGAACTCTGGTGATCAGTGGAGCGATTTGACTGGATACTCTGTTGGGGACAGGACATTCAAGCTGCCCAATCCCATGTATTACGTTTCCTGATCTTAATGTTTTGTTTGTTCGATTGGGGCAGAGCAAAGATTATCCGCCCAAGTAGCTGATGCATTTGTCCTGTTGTGGAATGTTCCAACACATTTTACCCAGAATGTTATCAGATCCATCCATAAAATGGCCGGATGCATACTTTGTTATCGAATTCAATTTTTGGTAAATTTTATCCCAAAAAAAATTTGCAAGTTCATTCAATATCCTTGGCATTGTAGAATTTTTTCACTTTTATTTCGCTCCTCCATCTTACTTTACTTGGTCAGCTATGCATCTTGATCCATCTTTGTAGAGGGCAACTACCTTTCTTCTTTTGCACTCATTTCCTTTACACGGAGCAGTATATCCAATGACCAAAACGCCCCCATAGTCGCCGGATTTGGATATACTAGAAATTGTTGAAACGGTGATTTTTGTTGTTTAGATGTCATTTAGATTATTTGGTTGGTTTCAGAATCTGCCATTTAGTCCAAAATAAAAGGATTGTTGATTATTGAAATCACTAAATTGCAAAAAAACTGCAATTTGTAAGTTCAATTTTAATTGGCTTCGATGAAAAAATGACCTGAAAGGTGGGGCGTTTTAGTTAGTCTTTATTTTACTTGTTTTTACACAATGATAAAGCATCTTTTCCCTGTTTCATTAGTTTAAACATATTGAATTTGTTTTGCTGCTTTAAATACTCATTATTGTTTAAATTTATTGTTATATCAGTATAGATCTATTTTAAAAGGATCTAGCAAACGCTGAGAGGGATCCAATCTCTTGAGATGCAAACATGTTTTTAAAGTTTAAATGTTTAGGAAGCTTTTTAATTTATCTAATTTGTGTTTTTTTTATATATATGCTGTTGTAAATGTTTTAACTCTAATTTGAACCTACATGTACTTTTTTTAATGACACGTCCACTTTAGGATGAGCACAAAAAGAGTTACACATCTCCAATTGATCTAATTTGTGTTTTTTTATATATATGCCGTTGTAAATGTTTTAACTATAATTTGAGTTGACATGTTATTATTTTATAATATTTTATTACTTTTTGAAAATGACATGTGTCAACTCTAGGATGGGGACGGAAGGAGTTACACATCCCCCTACTGGGCTTAGAATGCTCCTCTTCCGCGCAATAAAGAACATTATGCAATTTGTCCAAAGACGTTGGGATTGGATCATTTCGTGAGTAGTAAGAAGTTTTTCAAAATGGTAGTGGCTGAAAATGTAGTTGCACAGCTTGAGTGGGCCTAATGGTGAAGAACATGTGTTTCCTTTTAGGAGGTCACAATTTCAAATCTAGACGGGGTAGGGTATGTACAACTCCATAGACTTTTAGTAGTCAAATCATTGCCGAAAACTTAAAATTGTCAACTTTCACCCTTATGTACTTCAATTGATATGGAAGTGTTTAAGTCATTGGCACTCTCTTTGAAGATTCCCAAAGGAACTCAACTTGTGCAAAGTAGATTCATGAAGAGGATGGATGCAATCCCCCAATTGGATCCTTGGACCCCTAAGCCAAGGAAAAAAAATCTTACTTTGGTTAAGTGCACATTGATTGGCAAATCTACAAGCCTTTGGCCTAGTCCAAAAGTTGTAGAATCATGGGCAATAGAGCATTGGGCTCCCAAGATTCAAGGTTAGTGTTTCTCTTTTGCTTGTGGTCGAGGATGTTATGTGTTTATTTTTCAAAATGGGTAGGGCCAACAAGACCTAATCTCTTACTCCATACCTTATTTCATGTGATATAGGGGTTTACTTCTTACTCATTGGTGTACTGACTTCAATCCAAAAGAGGAGATCACAATAGCACATGTGTGGGTTAGGTTGCCACATCTCCCTTTCAATATTATGGGATGAGAGCACCCTTAAAGCCATTAGTGATAAAGTGGGTTGATACGTTGATCGAGTAGAGTCAAAAGGAAGCTTGTTTTATCCTGCATAATATGTGTGGAATTGGACTTGAAGAATGCAAAGCACAAAATGAATGAGTAGGGCAAGAACCATGACTAGCTCGATGGTGGTGTCGAAGCAATGAAATGAAGGAATATAGGGGTAAGTAGCCCAAACTCACACTTTTTTTTTCTCTCCACTGCATCATTCATCTAACATGGTTACCTTTGGTGATTTTACACACAATAAAATTTGATATACCAAAATTTGACAGTGAAGATGATTGAGAAGGTACAAAACAGATTAATAAACTTGAATGATTTTTTGATATATATCATATATACAATGAGGAGAAAAATTAACCTTGATGCACCTAGAGAGATCAATTTGTCACTTGTTCTTATGGTGAAACTCAAAACCCCAACATTAACAAGATAATGGGATATATTCAAAAATATGTTTTCAAAATAATTTAGGATATAGATGAGAAGGAAGTTTTCACCAAGCTCACGCGATAGCAATGGTCAAGCATGTTGGAGTTTATATGTAATCTGCATGTACTAGCCACTCATATCGAATACCTTCCTAATGAGTACCTATTACAAATTGCCATATCAAGGTTAAACGAGAATATTATAAAAAATGAACTCAAATTACTCGACATCGAAGATGTAGAGTAAGTGGGACAAAAATCCAAAATCATTGAAGAGAAACTAATGTCGTACATGCAACCGCCTTATCCCCAATTCAATAAATCAATTTCAAAACACATTTCTCCCAACAAAAGGATTTTTCCATTAGATACAAGGAAGGACGGAAATCAGTGTTTTAAATGTAACATACTAAATTGGAGTCCAATCCGTAAATGAAAGGACAAAAAGTTCTACTTATACTAAAAAAAAATAATAATGATAGTCACAAAGAAGAGGAAGCAATATATACAACCTAACATTGATGAATCTAGTAATCAAAATACCATTCTAATACTTTATGTCAGTGAAATGACGCGTATTTCTCAACCCTAGACCTTCAAACTTTTTGGCTACAATAAGAAAACCAGAGTAACAATGCATATAGATAGTGGTAGTTTGCATAATTTTACATATACAAGAATAGCAAAGCAATTAAATATGTTTATCTACCTTACCTATGACTTCCAAAACGCAATTCCATGGGACAATGCCATAAGATAGAATTGACTACCTATTAAGATCTATTATGGATGTCATGATGATCAGGGGAGTAGACACTATCTTAGGAGCCCAATGGTTGACCACTATTGGTATGATGGGGTTAAGTTTATAACAAATATCCTAAGATTCTATGAAAATGGAAAAAAGTGGAAATTTTATGGAATCTATAACCGACCCCTAGAAATAATCTCATCAAATAAAATGAAGAAAATGATTCATAAAGGATCTCGCCCCTATCCTTTGCATTGTTATTCATTGGAGAGAACACCTAATGAAACAAATCATCCAAAAAGAATAGACAAGATATTTGGGAAATATAATACCATTATTTAAGACTTTCCTTGTGGCCTTCCTCTGAAACAATTGAGAGATCATATCAAAGAACTAATCCTTGGATCAGTTCCAATTAGGAGAAAATATTATAGGCATTCTCGTAGACAGAAAATAGAAATTGATAGCTTGGTTCAAGAATTATTAGACTGTGGCATAATAATACAAAGCAAGAGTCCATATTTAGTGACAATGATACTCTTAAGGAAAAAGGATGGCTCCTACATACTCTATATCGACTATCATGCATTAAACAAAATTACAATTAAAGATAAGTTTCCCATTTAGTTTGTGGATTAACTATTGGATGAAATTCATGGTATTCAATATTTCTCCAGGCTTTGAAATTAGGTTTTTATCAAATAGGAATTCAAGAAGAGGATGTTCCCAAGACCATTTTCTATACCCATATAGGTTGTATGATTCTATGTCTTGTCTTTAGACAATCCAACACCCTAGCTACCTTCTAGGCAGTGATGAACTACTTATTCTATCCATACTTGTGGAAGTTTGTACTTGTTTTCTTTGATGATATACTGGTTTAGAACAAAAATCAAAGCTTGCACCTCGAGCACATAGAGATGTTGCTAACAATATTACAAGAAAATAATTTCTATGCAAACAAATCAAAACGCAATTTTGGAAGGAAAGAAATTGAATTTATGTGCCATGTTGTATCAATAGAAGGAATCAAGGTAAAACCAAAGAAGATTGTGGTGATTATTGATTGGTCTACTTCCAAAACTATCATAGCATTATGATATTTCATAGGTCTTACAGGTTATACAAAATCATTTGTAAAAAAATATGCAAAGATTATTACTATGCTAAAAACTTTGTTGGGAAAAGGTGCCTTTATATGGATTGATGCAACAAAAGATTGTTCTAAGAGGATGAATGCTTTAATGACTTCCACTCTTGTATTGGTTGCTCGAGACTTCACAAAACCATTTTCCTCGAATGCATTGCTCGAGAGGAAGACATAGGAGTTGTGCTTCTGTAGGAAGACCATCCCATTGCCTTAGAAAGTTCAAGATTAAACCCTACAGAGCAAGAAAAATCCACATACAATAAGGAAATGTCGGCAATCATTCATGCCTTGGTAAAAAGGAAACAATATCTACTAGGAGCCAATGTTTTGGTCAAAATAGACCACAACAACTTGGAATATTTCCTAAACTATAAGAGGTTAATACCATAACAACAAAAATGGGTAAGAAAAACCTAAGTTTTGATTTTGAGATTCTCATAAGAAGAGAAAGAAAAATAAGGTTGCTAATAACTTATCAAGAAAAGAAGAGCGAGATGTGTTGCTCATCCTCAAATGCATCTCAAATGTGCAATATGAGATTGTGTAAAATCAAGAGATTAGGAAGTTAATCAAGGAATTTGAAAGCAATAATATGTCAAGATCAAGATTTACTTAGGAGAATGCTATACATTGGTATAGGGGAAAAATATTATATTTACCTGACACTTTCATACTCAAAATCCAAGTCTTAAAAGAGAGTCACGATTCCCTAACTGTAGGAATATTGAATTTTTCAAAACATACTATAATATCCAACATTCCTTCTTCTATAAAGGAATGAATATTGATATTAAAAAATATGTGGTCGAATGTAACACTTGTCAATGCGAGAAGTTCAAATTTGTGGCACCTTCGGGTCTTCTTCAACCCCTTCATTTCCTAGCATAGAAATGGATTGAAATCTATATGGATTTTATCATGGGTTTGTCTACCCCAAAGGGAAGTACGACATATTTGTAATTGAAGACTGATTACCCAAATATGCTCACTTCATTGGAATATCATTGAAAGATAAATCTAGTCCAATCACTATAAATTTTTGAAAAATATCCATGGCTTTCCCAAAGTTGTCATTAGTGATAAGGAACCCAAATTTACCGACAACTTTTGGTAGGAATTCTTCCACCAAGTAGGGACCACATTAATCATGAGCACTTCATACCACCCCAAGATAGATAGATAAATCAAAGTGTTAAATACATGTCTTGAAGGATACCTAAGGAATTTTGTGGATGATCGTCAATCACAATGGCACACTTGCATACACCTTGGAGAATGGTGGTACAACACCATTTATCACACATGGACAAAAATAAATCCCTTTGAATTTTTATTTGGATATCCACCACCATCAATAAAATAATATGTGTTGTCACCACTTCTAAAGCACCTTTATATTGTGAAAATCTTCCTAGCTACTTCTGGTGAAATCCTTTGCATCCTAAAGAATCATTTCAATAGAGCAAAGAAACTAATCAAGCAAAAAACTAGTTTGAAGAGAACTAATTGTGAATTTGAAGTAGGAGAGTGGGTGTTCATTCGAATAGAACCATGCAAACACAACTTGCTTAAAAATAATAATAAAAATCATAAACTTAGACCCAAGTTTCATGGTCCTTACCAAATTCGAAAAGGAGTAGGGAAAGTTTCCTATAAATTATATATTACAAACAAGGGCAAGTTACATGATATCTTCCATGATTCATGTTTATGGAAAGCTTTAGGTCTAATAACTCCTATACAAACAAAGTTACCCCTTTTGGATAAAGAAGGGAGGCTAGTTTTTGGAATTATCAAAACCAAGCTTCTTTGTTCAAGAAATGTCAAAGAATAACTTCTCAAGTGGGGGAACCTATTGGAAGATGAAGCAACCTAGGAAAATGAAGAATTTTTTATTTTAAATCAAAACAATAATCTTTATCAATGCTTCGAGGGAAAATCATTTTATAAGGGGATGAATTCTAATATACCAAAATACATTATAGTTTAATAATAAACAAATACTATTATTTAATTAATGAATTCTTGAGTAAGGAAATCTAAGTTACTTGTGAGGTACAACAATTTTTAGGAAATCATAAGGTTAGAGTTGTAGCTATGAGTGCTACATATGGTTTGATGAGAGTAATGAGAGTTATTGACATGGGAGCTCCTCTGATTCATATTTTTAGAGGTATAGATTCTACCAACTAAGTTTTCATGGAGACATGTGTCACGATATTTATTCTCAATGTACATTTCGGACTGCAGATCTGTGTTCATCTTCAAGAGAAAGTGTTCTCAAACAAACTAGGTTAGGAGGAGACCAATTAATAATAACAATGAAGCTAATTATGATCTTCATTACTTATGTCAGCCATAAATGATCTTCATTAATTATTGTGGCCATAAATTATTAATGGTTCCCATTCCTTGTTGAGATGTTGATTAGTGACTTCTAGGGATCACCCAGAAATACCTTCATCTCTATTTAGGTTTTGGGGTTGTTTTTCTATCTTAATAGCTTATTGGATCCGTATTTTGTTATAGTTATCTTCCATTGCAAGTAATTTTGCTTCTTCAATGCAGATGTGGTTGTTGGCCATCTGAGAGTGTTCTGCTAAGGCTGGTGTCTTGGATTGATAATGGATGATATCGCCACAATGCTCTTTGATTCTTACCTTCACTGATTATCCAGTCTTATCGATATACACCTTTCAGTAGGAACACGAAATTGAATATATACCTCTTGTTCTGAGTAATTCTTGGATGTCGCTAATTAACAACATCTTAAAAAGGAATGAGAACCATTAATAATTTATGGCTGTCATAACTAATGAAAATAATTTATGGTCAACTTAATTAATGAAACTAGCTTCATTATTATTATTAATTGGTCTCATCCTAACGTAGTCACTTTGAAAATGCCTTCTCCTGAATATGGGCGCAAATATGTAGTCCAAAACGTAAGTTGAGAATAAAAATCATGACACAGGTTTCCATGCAAAATCAATTGATAGAATTCTTGAGTAGTCATCTCTTTCTAGGAGTCATTGCAATGGTAATTAAATGTATCATTGGAGCCATCGCTATTAACAATGACTCGAGAATTAACAAATAATATATTATATTTCGCTCCTCCTACTTAGATTATGAGTAGATTCCTTTCAAGTACAACTCTTGTCATGAATGTGGGAATTTCGTAATAAAATGCACAATGAAACAAAAGGATTAGTCTCCCTAAAAAAAACAATTGAAACCCTCTAGTGATATAGAGCATAATACATTTAATCCAATAAATAGTAGGCATAGAAAATCATAGCTAAGATTCATAGCAATGACAGAAACCTTAAGAAGGTTATCTAAATTATCCAATAATAGATATAAAACTCTTGCAAATCAAAAGGATTTGAAGAAGGAAAGTGAGGTGTTGGCCCCTAGAAAAGGATAGGCAGAATTCAACCAGAATTTTTCTCGGGAATATGAAGATTCTGGTCACATGACAGATGAAGTTGCGACGGAGGAAAAGTTACGATAGAAGTAGTTGTGGGAGAAAGAGCTACGATAGAAGAATACTTGTAGAGGAAGCTATGACAGAAGTAGCTGCAAAGGAAGAGTTCATGATCGAAGGGAAGTTGCAACGAGAGAAGCCGCGATGGAAGGAACCACGTTTGCAGAAGGCGTGCAAGGATTGAAAAGGACAACCCGAGATAACATCGGTAAAAATTCGGTTAGAATAACGCATGTTGTGGGGAATAAATGATCTTTGTATTTTGGGTTGATAGTGCCTACTGACAGTTGTAATTGAATATATGAGAATAGGAATGATATCCTATTGGCTAATAGAGTAGAGTTGGTTGACTACGACATGTAAGAGTCTATAAAAGGGAGAACCCAAGCTATGTGAGGGTTAGATAATTACACTCTATGTTGGGTTGAGTTAGTCTCTGTGTCTATTGTCTATTTTTAGAGTTGAAGAGTTGTAGAGTTGTAGAGAAGAGAGAATCGATCCATGATGTGTGCGGATCGAAAGTAGGGTGAAGGAGAGGAGACTTCAGAGACCTGACTAGAGATCATGAGAGGAGAGAGAAGTCTGTATAGATTGTAGAGAGGATCTAGAACAGAGTCTGCAAACTAAGTGCGCAGATGAAAAGTGCCATATATTTCTCATGCTAGATGAAGAGCGCATTTGTGCTTTTTCCTGGATGGGATTCCATGTTAAATGTTGTCTATGTGTATATTTGATGAATGTCCTTATGTCGAAGTGACTGTATGTTGTGAATAAATGAATATGTATTTTCTTATGAATGAGTCTTTATATGTATATGTCACACTGTTGTTAGTTGAAATCGCTAATAAGGAAGTATATTAACTATTGTAATATATATCGATGGATAAGTAGAGTAATGTCTTGAATGCCCACATTAACAGTAATTAATATAACCATCAGCTTCGGTCGAGCAATCTAGTAAGGTTCCAAGGAAGAGGAAATCCCCACACAATTGCAGAAACCTGGCTCTAGTAGTTACCCATAAGAGATATCTCATGTGAGACTGCATATGTGTCATAGGTGATGCCGACTAAGCCTTGCTCTGTCGGGCTGATATCTTGGGCTTTGTTGACGGAAAAAAAAGGTTATGAACCTGTGTCAAAGGGAGAAACACCAACAAATGGTTCTGTTGTTGGGATCGTGAATCATTTTTTGAGGGATATGTTTTGGAATCCGATGAAGCCTGAAATTCAAGAGTGGGTGGGTTTTAAAGCATTAGAGTTTGCATGAGAAGAAAGTGAAGGATTGCGGTTAGATCTGACAAAGTGGTTGGAGTGATACCTCTATACGAACATTCATGAAGTTTTCTTTTGCGAGTTCCCTATTTTGTTGTATGAACGGTTGTTGAAGCTAGAAACCCAACAAAAAAATTTCCAAGGAGGAGAACCAACAAAGTGGAGTACTTAGTTGTTTCAGTGGTTGAAAAGAACTAGCAACTCCATATATAGGGTTGTTGATTTCTGGGTTGATAGTATTTTGGGCGGATATATCACAGAAATCATCGTCGACACTATAAGGTCATATAGTGAAGTAAAATGAGAATTTTTCCAAGGACCCAAAGTAAGGTATTTGACATCTTTGAAAATATGGATCAAAATGCTCGTATGCAAGAAAGGGATCCTGGGAATGGAATCTGACGAGTAAAGGAATGTGTATAAAGACATGGGTTATGTCGCAGAAGAAGTGCGAGAAAAATGGAGCAAAGTAAGCTGAGATGTTCCCTGGTGATGGTGGAACTGCAGTAGAGGGTGGACATTTAAGAACTGGAAGAAGATTTTGGTCAGGAAAGAGAAGAAGAACTGTGACCAGGAGAGGAAGTTGTATTATGACTAGAGGAGAAGACTATGAGTTCACAATGCACTTTGATGAAGGTTCTTGCGACGAGGAAGAGGAATACCAGCCTATACCTAGAAGGAAAGAATAAGAAGAAGAATAAGCCCCATATCCAAAGTACAAATACGACACACACATGACTCCGCGTACGTCTCTAGAGGTAAGGTCCATAAACTCATCTCCTAGTGGGTTTGATATAGTGGACAAGGGAGTCTTTCTAGCCAAACTTTTTATCCATCATTACCAAGGACCAATATAATGGCTGGGAATTATATTAGGTTGTCCATATTCAACGAAAATGGGTTAGAAGACCCAAAGAAACATTGGTTTCTATGTGAAGTCGTATGGACGTGCGACAGGTCAAAGATGAAGAAATAAATAAGATGAAGATGATCACAACCCCGAGGGGTCATGCATTGGACTGGTATATGAATTTATTTATGGTTGTGACAGGAGTCACATAGAAAAAACTCCACCAAATTCGATCAGGACTAATAGATGAATTTAGAAATCCCAAATGTGAATCTTAGTGTATTACATAGATTAAAGAGATTAAGCAATTATCTACGGAGTCTGTATGGGACTTCGATACGACATTTAAGACGTTGATGGATAAAGTAAGCTTCCAGATGTCAGACATACAACACAAATAATGGTTCATTGCAGCATTGTTACCACACATTTGGATTCCCTTGATGCAACAAAAGATGGCATCACAGATTGAAGCACTGGAGTTGTCCATGAAGCTCGAATCCTCGCGTGTATGAGAGACTAGTGTAGGAATGATGTAAATTCAATCACCACTGGCCAATGTTATGCCTTGGTGTAGAATATTCCAAACTAGAGGTCATCAGTCAGAAGAGTGTTTGTACTTGCAGAAGATTGTAAGTAGGTCGACTAGTTTGTACTGTAAATTTTGTAAGTCAGTAGGACATGATGAGAAGGACTGTAGAGCATTTCAGTTGTTGCAGGAGAAGATGAAAGGCACCTATTTAATGAAAAATCAAGAGCTGATGCAAGCTGAGCGGGAGCAAGCTCAATGTCCACAAGGTTAGTATCCTCGGCCATATTATCCACATAAGCAATACCCGTAACATCAATACCCTCAACTCACGGGGGGGTGGAAATTTTAGAGGTTGAGGATAAGGATGAGGATTTGGTTGTGGAAGAGACCAAATCATATGTTATAATTATGGGAAACCAGGTCATTTTTCTAAGGACTATGCAGGCCCCATAAATACATGTTTGTATTGCAAATCCTCTGATCATACTATTGAACAGTGTCTACAGTTGATTATGAAGTGGCAGTCTAGAAATGTAGGAAATCCAAACCCTCAATGGAATACCAACCCGAATCCCAACCAGAATATTCAAAATATCTCTATTGAGCCGAGGGAACCAAATATTGTTGTCGTAACAAGGGGAGGTGTTGCGTCTGAAGTAGAACAAGAAACACAAAATGAAGAACCGCAGGTGCAACCAACAATAAAAAAAAAGTGCCATTCGATGTCGAAAAAGAAAAGGAAGTATTCTTAGATGCGTGACCAAAATTCTTCTAAAAGAATCAAGCATCCATGTATGCTACTATAGTACCAACAAGACCAATAATGGAGATGCTTGAAAGGTTTGACCAGTTATTCTAAAAGCAACTAATGGGAAAGGTTATAGTAAGATTAAAGAATTTTTTAAAAGTTGATTATCGCTAGTACAAGATAAAGATGTTGTCACAGAATTGACATCTCTAATAGAAGAACCTCAAGAAGAGCTACGACTAGACAGGAGAATTAACATTGTGGGAAAAAGATTAAAGACTGGTCCTGAGTTAAGGATGATTTCCCAGATAGGAGATTATGATATGGACTATATTATATTAGACTTGGGATTTGATGTCAACATTCTGGAAAGACAACATGGGAAAGCATGGGGAAACCGTGAATGGAGTGGTCTCCTATTTAGCTCAGATTAGCAAATCAATCAAAATTCCTACCTATAGATCAACTGACTCAAGCAACTGTCGAGGTAGAAGGCCTAAAAACGTATGCTGACTTTGAAGTAATCAACATTGTCGATGACACAAACTCGTATCTTACACTTTTGGGGATTGACTGGGAGATTGATAATCATACCATCATCAATTTTAATAAAAGAATATTAACATTTGAAGATTCAAAGCTAAGGGTGGTCACACCAATTGATCTGCTACAAGGTAAGAGATACGTCGAGCCAGTAAATAATGAAGGACAAGTCGATTATTTGGACCATTTGTATAACATCATGTTTGCAAGGGACAATTATATAAATCCAACGGCTGACAAAAATCTTCGCTGGTGGAGTATTAGCTCCTGTACATTAGATTCTGACAAAGCATTGGAAACTTGGCAGAGTGGGATGTATGAAGTATCCATGAGAAGGTGCACAACGATTACATGGTCTGTGTGACAAGTAGGAATCGAGGTAAGTGATCTATCCACATATGAAGGTTTACCTAAACTTGCATATTTTATAACAGAGTTCCAAGAAAAAGTCACAACAAATCAACGCTTGTCCACCCTGGATTATGCACTGATAGAAACACCCACTAGATGTTGGGTCGCACATAAAGAATCTATCTCAGAATGGAAACAATGTCAAATATTGATGGAGATAATATTTGGAGAAGAGATCAACTATATTGGTCGAAAATATACAGGTGTCGAACATATAGAGTATTGTCGTGCGATATGGGAGACATGTCCACGACAGGAATGGGTTCATCATTTCATACACACACTAGAAATGATACCAAGGAACTGATACACGTCAATTGAGTTGCGTCGAGGAACTATTAAATGGAATGAATTAGATACTAGCTTCATACACACATTTGAATTTGTCAATGATCATCCGTCGATTGATGCTGCATTGCAAGTAATCAAGGTGAAGATATTTGAAGATATCCCTATCACAATGGAAAACTTCAATCAACGCAACACAACAATCCAACGCTAGATGGAGTGTTATAATGCTAAAGGAGAACCTGATGATGATGACCCACTTGAATTAACCATAAATGAGTATGAAGGTAGGTGCGTAGTAGAAGGATTTGGTATTTCTAGTGACCAATTATGAATCCACTACAATTCAAGAAAATAAACATTGGCTCCCTGAAAAATCCAAAATTTGCCAATATTGGAGATTATTGGGATGACGAGACTATCGAGAAGATCATGGATCTATTGCATGTGTTTCAAGATATGTTCCCTATGAAATTATTGGAGATGAAAGGGATCGTATAATACCTTGGAGAAATGAAGATACCTTTAAATCCCGATGCAAAACCTGTCAAGCAACGACCATACCAATTGAATCTGCGATATAAAGAAAAAGTCAAGGAATATTTGGACCGAATGTTGGATGCAGATACTATAGAACCTGTAGAATAATCAAAGTGGATCAGTTTGATAGTAGTGCAAGATAAAAATTACTACTGGTGAAGTGTGGATTTGCGTCAACCTAAGAAAATTGAACGATGCTTGTTTACATGACCCATTTCCGACTCTAGTTATAGATGAGGTATTGGAAAGTGTCGTTGGTCAAGATATTTACTCATTCACTAATGGGTTATTTGGGTATCAACATATTAGATTCGCAAAGAAATACCGACACAAGAAAACCTTTGCGACGAACTGGGCTTGTTTCTAGTACATGGTAATTCCCTTTGGACTAAAGAATGCTCCTGCTATTTTTTCTAGGATAGTAGTGGTTTCCTTCAAATATTTTATTCATAAATTTCTTGAGGTATACTTCGATGATTGGACGGTATTTGGACTCATTTAGGATCATATCGAGAGTCTCAGGATGATGCTAGAACGTTGTCACTAGTATCAAATTTCACTGAACTTAAAGAAATGTATTTTTTGTGCCCCGTTTGGAATTCTATTGGCCCATGTGGTTTTCCACGATGGGATCTTGGTTGAACCTGCCAAAATTCATCGTCGACCTACCACCACCTACCACAGAATAAAGTGAGAGAAACATTAGGACATATAGGATACTATTGAAAATTTATCAAATGATATGCGAAGGTGACTGCTTTGATGGAGAAGTTATTAAAGAAAGATGTTAAGTTCTAGAGGATGGAAATTTGTCAAGAAATTATAGACACTTTAAAGAACAAGATGGTTACAGTTCCCATACTCGTATTTCCATACTGGAAAAATGAATTTCATGTACATGTCGATACATAGTCTGTCACGCTCGGCGTGGTACTAGCATAGCCTGACGAAGGGTCAATTGATCATCCTATTGCCTTCACTAGTAGAAAATTATCAACAGTAGAGAATAACTATACCATGAGGGAAAGAGAAGGATTAGCTATGGTATATGCTCTACAAAAATTTCGACACTATTTGTTGGGTGTAAATTTCAAAATGTACACATATCATTCATCGTTGAAATACCTGGTCAATAAGATAGTGTTGGGGGGGGGAGATTTATCGATGGCTTCTCCTTTTTTAGGAATTTGACTTTGAAGTCATTTTTAAACCGGGTCGACTGAATTTAGGACCAGACCATCCGTCGAGGATTGAAAGTGGAGAAGAACCTAGTAATATCAATGATAGTCACCCTAATGCACAATTATTTATGATAAAAATGTTTGATGATCATTACGAATACATCATACAAATTTTTAGTACGAGCTATGCCCTAGTTGAATTTACAACTGCACAAAAGAAACTGTTAGTTGTGTGAGCTCCAGAATTTTAGTTGCTCGCTGGACAATTATACAAAATGGGCCTTGATGAGATTCTTCGTCGCTACTTATTGGAACACAAGCGACCAATGATACTAAATCAAGCGCCTGTTAGTGTCGAAAAGCTATAGTGCTAAAGATATTGCAAGAAGGATTGTGGTGGCCCACCATGCATGTGGATTCCCAAGAATACTGTTGTAGTTGTGATGTATGTCAAAGAACTGGAAATTCGTCACGATGAGGTGAAATGCCATTAGTACCCCAAATACCTTTGTAGGAATTTGACAAATGGGTTGTTGATTTTTTGGGCCCTATCAGTCTAGCAAGGAATTGCACAGGTGCAAGATATATAATTCCTGCGATCCCTACCTGACCAGATGGGCCGAAACAACCCCAATAAAATATTGTATTGCTGTGACTATTGCTAAGCTTTTTGTTTCAAAATGTTGTGACTAGATTTGGATGCCCAAAATTTTTGATAAGCGACCAAGGCACACACTATGTAAATCAATTGATTGAGGAATTGACGGAAGAATTCCATACCTAGCATAGAGATACAACGCCATATCACCCTCAAGCGAATGGTGTTGTCGAATTATTTAACAAAATCTTGGAGAATGCATTGACAAAGGTTTGTAATGTCTAAAGAAATGACTGGGATCATAAAATTTCCTTAGTACTGTGGGCATATGGCATGACCCATAAGAAGTTGACAAGATGAACTCCATTTCTCTTGGTGTATAGAAAATAAGTTGTGATGTTGATGAATACATTGTACCCAACCTAAGGATTGTTGCAATCACAAAGACGAAATTTTTTGGTGATATCGAGGAAATACCGTCGTAACTGATACAGTTGGAAGAAGAATGTTTTGTCGCAGGATATCATCAAAACATTGAGAAAGAATGACAGAAAGTATGGAATGATTGCCACATCAAGAACAAGTGATTTCAGATCACGACTATATGATAGTAATTTTTTAAAGCATCCGGGAAAGCTAAAAACACACTGGATAAGACCTATATTGTAACACATATCAATGACGGAGGATCAGTGCAATTGCAAAAATTGGATGGAACACATGTCAGAGGATTGGTGAATGGAAGTTGGATAAAGCCTTATCAGGATAGTCATGACTTGGTCGACTGAATAAAAAAAAACCTTTGACAAATTTTGTTTTGATTTGATTATGGGATACGAGTTATCGCAAGAAGAAACAAAAAGCGTAAAATATTGCTAGTATGACACACAGAGATGAAAACTGTCGCAAACTCTTTGTCTATCGCAAGGGGAGAAATGATGGCGAAGACAGTATGTCTATCGCACCGAAATAAATATATCAAAGGTTGAATACAGGTTGCAGGAAGAGCATTGTTGTCGTAAGTTAAAATGGAGTCACAGAAATGACGGTTGGCCATAATTAATTTAAAGGCCCAAGAGATTTTGGTGGCATGATTTTTTGTCACTTCCATCTTTATTGCATAATAAATACCATTGATGTGACAGGCGAGTGGTGACATGCATAGAAGTTTCCTAATAACCACTCGAATGATTAACCCATGTGATGGAAAGGACAACTACCTTTCCATTAATTGTGCACTTGTGTGGAAGACTAACAGAATGAACATCTAGACCTTATCACTGTTTGCGCCCAAGTTTCAGTTCATTCTGTTGCATTCGAGAAAGAGATTGTTGACTGCAAGTGCAAGAGACTAATTGAGTTTACTGCAGAGCATAGTTATTTCGATTTCCAGTACCAGTATAGTTGCAGAATCCAGTGTCTCGACCGCGTCACCCTCTCTCATTATGGAATACACTTCCAAATATGTTCCACTGTAGGTTGTGGCTATGAAAGAAGTTGAAAAAATTTCATTCATCCTTGCAGTAAGTAAGGTTACGACCATAAATACCTGGCTCGTCAATGGGGAAGCACTCTGGAAACCGCAAGAAGAAAGCACTAGTACCACCACCACCATCGGAGGAGGAATAAACAGGGTCTGCGACTATGTTTCCACCATATATTCCACCGCGACAAGATGATGCGCCTAAGATTAGAGTTCCAAATAATGCACACTACCCACTGGTAGCACCAACTATACATAAAGAATTTGAAGTATCCTAGAACGTACTCCCAAATCTCAAGAAGTTGACCTTTGTCGATCACGACATACATAAATTTCTAGAGTTGGACATGAAGAACTACATGCTTGTTGTACAAGATACGTCGGATGGCCCGAAGGTCTTAGTTCCAATGGAATGGGAAATAGGATTGGACCAAGTAGGTTTATCGTCACTGATGTATATGCCACATTTGGGCTGAAGCAAAAAGGTGAATGCATGTGTTCAACAGTTGCTGGTATCATTCCACAATGGCTGCCTATGGATCGACCAAAAAATTTCTGTGGATTTTGAGTTAATAGCAGCGATTACAAGTCTTCCACTTGCAGGCATACACCCAACACAATTTTTCAAAAAATACCAGGAAACTCTGATGATGAACACGTTAAAATATAAGTATGATTTGTCAAGAGATACCAGAGGATTTTTAATCGCCTCCATTAATGACCGCACTCATCGGTTCACATATAAGGTTTTAGCTACCAAGTTGGTATAGAAGATACGACTGAACCAATGTACTACACAAACATTTGTAGTGGCTAAACTTTGTACAATGGGGGCTCAAATGAACTGGTCGCACTATATTCTAAATGAATTGTTAGCATATGCAGAGGAGTCACAAGAGAAAGGTAACACATTCCATTATTCATGGTTACTTATTTTTATTTCATTGGTCACATGGACAAAACCAAAGAACTAACAAGGGGTAGATATACCAGTTCGATGTCGAGGAGCTTAATACTAGAATCTCTTGTTAGAGAAAAATATAAAGGAGAGACAAAGAGACAACAATGTACAATTCTTTTTGCATGAGGCCCAACGATATCATGTGAGAAAAAAGGAAATAATTACGAAGGATACCATTCAACGATTTAAAAATATTATTAAGTTTATCATTAATCCCCATCATATATTGTTGCAACTGTGACAAGGCCCACAATGCCAATGGTTAGCGAAACAATACATTTTATTTGAAGAAGAAGTTGAGTCCATTACCCAAGATTGGCCAGAAGGGTGGCGAGTCCATGTCGTTGATGACCTACTATCTACAGAATAAGACCTGCGACATGGCAATCCACCGACGTAGAAGGATGGAGAATAGGGAGGGGACCCACCACCAAAAACACAAGATCCAAAAAAATTTCTCAACCCTCCCCAAAATGATTCTAGTACAAACCCAACAGATCCAGTAGTGGGGGATAAGAGGAAGCATACAGAGCAGCCTGAGGCAAGGAATACGAAAAAGGAAGGCTGAAAAAACAATAAGAACTGTCAACCTTGACAATGACAGGACACTCAATTTAGACAAGGTTAAAGGAGCATTGTGCAGATGTTACCCATGGAAGAATTAAGAAATCAGTAGTAGCTGAGCACTCATCAAAGACTAACCACCATGTATGCATTGAAGAAGCAAGAGTCTTAGCAATTGAGGAGAATTACAACAAGAGACGCATACGGGAAGCAATTGTGATTGAGAAACACCCAAGAAACTTCAATAGGGATGATGGCCTTACCCTTTGTGACTCATGGAAACCGATCATTCACTCCCTACAAAACATAAAAATTATTAGATAATATACATATACACATTAATTATTAATGAGTATTGACTTAGATACATTTAATTAATAAAATTTATATGTACATTGACACATTAATGAATTAAAGTCGGCTCTCAAAAATTAAACTGAAGATCATAACATAGCAATATAAATAATGTAAAAATTCATGCAGCTTTTAATTGAGATATGTTTTCTCCTGAAGATGGACTCAACTATGCAGTCCGAAACGCGTCGAGAACTAAAACTCTACACAGGTATCCAATCCCCCTTGAAAAATGACAATTTTACCCTTCTAACAGAAGAAATGACAGAAGTCACTACACATTGCCTAAATAAAATGGATGAGCGCCAAACATAGCTAACATGTATTATTACAAACTTACTACAGATGCTCTGCAAAGAAGTAAAAGAGGTGCGGGTAGTTGTCGACTACATACCACAATTGACAGTGGCGCAGGACTTAGTTGAATGGTCAAAAGAGCGATCGAGTGATGGATTGATACTTATTCCACCAATAAAGACCCGATTGGTTGGAGAATAACTCGACTTGGGAACCACAGAGCTGAATACCATGGCTAAGAACTTGGGCCTTGTCACCATAGATTTTTCTCAAAATGTCGATGTATGAAGTTTATGCAAAAAAAAATGTCGCAGTTGCGGAAATGAAGGACAGAGAAGGTGCATTGACTAAGAAAGTTAGAGCATAAAATAAGATTGTTAATAATATGAAGAAAACAATAAAATAAATTAAGTAGAAATCCAAAACCTGGGAAGAGGACAAGCTTCGACTCAACACGATTGTAACACTTGCTTACAAAAATTTTGTAGACAAAGGCATAACAAATGATATGTTTGTAGAAGCCAAGGTCATTCGACTTGGAGAAATTGCAAAGGACCTCCACAAAAAGGTCATAGAGATGGAAGCATAAGTGAGACCCAGTACACCCCGAGAGGTGTTGGAAGAAAGAAGGAAAACAACAACAAAGGTAGCGAAGAAGATATAAGAGGTAGAGGCACTGTGTGCCAAGGCAATCGAACACATTTCTTGGACATGACAATCTTTGATCGATGATGAGGAGTTAGAAAATGTCGCAGAGCAGATGTGCACTGTTGATACAGAGGTGAACCCGATGAAGAATGAGATGAAGAAATTTCCCTTAGAATAGAAAATGGCTAAGGCTGCTAAGATGAAGAAAATACAACAACAAGTCGCAGTGATACGAACTCGACAACAACAGAGGACTGACAAAGTCACAAAATTGCAGGCAGAAACATAAATAGTTACAAGCATTATTCAACTTGTACATCAGAAAGTGCAACAAGCAGTACAATCCACGAGACTTACAATGTCGGAACACATCAATTCCGACCTTGTGGAGAATTTGCAGAAGACATAAGAAGAGGTTGTTAGAATATTGTACAATACTGAGAGGGGGGGTGAATCACTATTGTTGAATTCTTAACAATTAAAACCACTTTTAACTATTTATTAAAACATAGAATCAACATGATACACAAAACATAGATTTAATCTTGGAAGCCCAATTGGGAAAACCACAAACTCTTTCTATACTGCAAAATTATATGTACAATAGCTTTTTTCAGCTACAACTGATAGGATTCTACAAAACCCTATTTACCAACAACTACTGGAAGGAGGCTACAACCCCCTCGTTTTATCAGTTACTATGGAAAGGATTCTACGACACCCTATTTACCGTCTACCACTGGAAGGAGGCTACGATCCCTTGGTTCTATCAGCCGCTACTGAAAGGATCCTATGACACCCTATTTACCAGCTACTACTGGAAGGAAGCTATGACCCCTTGGTTTATCGGCTACTACTGAAAGGATTCTTCGACACCCTATTTACCAGTTACCATTGGAAGGAGGATACAACCCCCTTGCAGGACTGTATCCTACCCTAGCACCATCCTACCTCCTTAATCTTCTTTTTATTAAACTTCCAGATCCTTTTTCTTAAACTCTGTCACATATGATTCGTTATGCCACTAGTCTCTGCCTCTTCTTACTATTTTTTCTTGGATATGAACTTTAGAGATAGCTTCAGTTTTTCTCGTTTAGTCTTTGAATTCTTATTCTGCACTTCTCAATATCTTCATATTAAACTTGTAGACATGTTGTTCTTCCTTTTAATTTTTGGGCTCTATTTCTGCTTCAGATCTTCATGTTAAATATGCAGACACTCTATTTAACTTCTCTTGGTATTTATATTCCTTCAAATATTCATTATGAAAACAAATAGAGACATACAAATTCATATATTCATATTAAAACTCATAGACACACAACTTCATATCTTCATATTCAGACTCAAAGAATTCGTCATCTTTTTGGTCTTTACTCTTTTCTTAAAGTTGCATCAGTCTCGCTTCCAAAGACCTCTTTCTTCCACTTTGGACTTCTTTTTAAATACCTCTTTCATGCCTTTACAACAAACACGTCCTTTCAATATGGAGATGTACCTTTTCAATAAACACACATTTTTGCTCTTGTGCCTTTCCATAAAACACATTCCTTCATTTATTATACAGTCACACCCTTTCACTGAATTAACTTTGTTTTTAAGATAATAATATTAGGTTTGTTATATCTCCTTTTATTAGTTAATGCATGTTCATCCAACACATTACTTAACTAAAAATCACTTCTCTATTCTACCTTATACAGTCTCATCCTTTTTAATAAACACAACATTGTTTCATGCTTCTACAAAAATAATAAAATCTTTTTAATATATTTATGTTTATACTCTTTTTAATATATTTTTGTTTATAACTTATTCCTGTAGCTTACTTCCTTTATAAATAATCCTGTAGCTTTTCAGAATTTAATTCTGTTTAAATAACACTTCAAGAATCTCAAATTTAGTTTATCAGTCATGACCTTTTTAATTGATTATAATCCTATTTAAATTATAACTATGTTTATCAATTAAACTTCATTATTTTTAATTTTGTTTTAATAATAAACAGTTTTATTTTGCAGACATTTTTCTTCTTAAAGGAAAACTCAATTTTTCACTCACTTTGCAGGCTCCACAGTCACATGTGTGACCACCATAGAGAGAACCAAGACCATGAGTGGATGGATAGATCATCAGAGAACATATCCATGCCATTGGATGAATTTAATTTCACAAGGACAACCTTTGGTGTTCATTTCCAAATGGCCTTTCAGATTTCCTGTGTTTAACACAGACATATTTTATTTATTTTTAACAGGAAAACATAATTTTTCTCAATTTGGAAGGTTTATTTATTGCACATGTGACCACCAGAAAGGATAATAAAACCACAGATAGATAGAAAAGTCTCCAAGGAACAGACTCATGGAATTAGACAAATTTATTGACAACAATACAACATTTTATGGGCATTTGTAAATGGCCTTTTATAACTGGTTTTAACACTTTAGACAGTTTTACTGAAACAATGCAAATCAAGCTAGAAGGCACTTTTGGCAGACTAATATCTTCATCTTTAGAGACCTTTTGGACAAAATGATGATATGGTTAGATTCACCAATCAACAATATAGAGGATTGTACCTTCATAATAAATTAATCCACCATGTACAGGAAATGGAGGACATTTTACAGAGGCCACTTAGGCAGTTTTACAGAACTAGTGCAAAACAGCCTGAAACCCTGTTTTGGCAGACCCATAACTTTTTCTTCAAGCGCCTTTTAGGTCAACTAAGACCATGGTCAGATGAAAACATCAACAAAATTAAGTATGTTGGCATCATATATTTTTTATCAGTATCCTACAAAATATGGCGAGCATTTTACTAAGGAACTTTAGACCGGTTTTCCAATACTTGGCCAATTTTTCTTTTGAGTGTTTCAACCGGAGTTTCAACCAATTTTAGTCTGAAACCTCATTTTGAAGGACACGTAAATTTTTCTTCAAGCACTTTTAAAGTAAGATGAGATCATGGTCATATGCACAAGTCAACAAGATATATCCTGACACTCTCAGATCATTTTTATCATTAATCCATGATATATGGTGGGAATTTTCCAAGAGAAACTGAGACTAGTTTTTCAACACTTGGTCATTTTTTCATAGCTTTAGCAAGTTTCCATACTTTTACAGAATGGTGTCAAATTGTAACAATGACTTCATGAGAGGACTATGACATCATCATATGACTTTACAAACTCATCACACATGCCACATCATCATTCATGCCATGCCATCACTTCCTTTGCCATTCCTTTGTTTACTCTTTGTTATTCTTTTATCTTTCATTGAGTTTGCCCTCCCATCATATCCTTGGTTATTCCTTTGTCATTATTTACCTCCTTTGACATCAATGACATGTTAGAAAACATGACCTCAAACCAATAACAGTTATACAGTTAAATCATTAAACAAGATACAAACACATTAAACACATTATAGAGAGACACAGATATAATGTGGTTCACCCAAAATATGGGATACATCCACATAGAAATTGCCAGTAGTTTTATTACCGTCCAGAAAGATGAAGGGATACAACCTGCAGCAAACCCGTTGCACTTCCTCTTCACACTCCCACAGTCTCTCTCACACAATCATATAGATTGTTTACAATGATACAATACAATACCATACCATACCATACACATACACAGCCGTATTACAATTCTTTTATTTTATAGGGGAAATACCATGGGAAAATACTACGGTTAACCCAATACCATGGGTCCGCAAAACTGTTGGCCAACAAACATCCCAAATTTTTTTCCCTAAACCCCAAAGTTGGGGAATGAATGTACAATAAACCTTGGGTGCAAACACAACCGAATAACATCTCTGAAACTGCAAGATCAGGCTCCACAACCAACATGACAACTACATTCAATAGAGGTGTGATGGGAAACAAAGAAGATAGTGAAAATATGTCAAGATTTTCAAGGTAAGGTCGTCACAACAGAAGCTTCAAATTAGCGTGGTTCAAGACAAGCCATAGGTGAGTGTTGGGGGCCTATTGAACCTAAGAAAGGATAGGAGAAATTCTTCTAGGAAATATGAATATTATGGTCGCATGACAGAGGAAGTTGTGATGAAGGATAAGTTGCGACAAAAGCAATTGTGGAAGAAAGAGCTACGACCTAAGAAGTAGTTGTAGAGGAAGTTGTGATAGAAGCAACTGCGAGGGAATATTTGTGATAGGAGGGAAGCTTCTAAGAGAGCACCCGTAATGGAAGGAACCATGATAGAATAAGGCGTGCAACGGTTGAAAAGGATAGCTTGAGAAAACGTGGGTAAGAAGTCAGTTACGATAACACATTTTTTGGGGAATAAAGCATATTTGTATTTTGGGCCAATAGTTCCTACTGACAGTTGTAATTGAATGTACGAGAATAAGAATGATAACATGTCTGCTAACATAATAGAGTCATCTGAATACGACATGTAAGAGTCTATAAAAGGGAGAACCCAACCTATGTGTGGGTTAGATAGTTACACTGTGTTGGGATGAGTTAGTCTCTATGTATGTTGTTTGTTTGTAGATCCGTAGAGCTGTAGAGTTGTAGAGAAGAGAGAATCGATCCAGGATGTGTGCGGATTGATAGTAGGGTGAAGGAGAGGAGATTTCAAATACCTAAGACTAGAGAGAATGAGAGGAGAGAGAGATCTGTATAAATTGTAGAGAGGATATAGAACATATTCTGCAAGCTAAGTGTGTAGACGAAAGGTGCCATATATTTTTCATGCCAGATGAAGAGCGCCTTTGTGGTTTTACCCGGATGGGTTTCCACGTTAAATGTTGTCTATGTGTATATTTGATGAATGTGATTATGTCAAATGATTGTATGTTGTGAATAAATGAATGTGTATTTGCTTATGAATGAGTCCTTATATTTATATGTCACACTATTGTTAATTGACTAATAAGGAAGTATATTAACTGCTATAATCTCTGCCAACAGATAAGTAGAGTAATGTCTTAAATTCCCACAATAATAGTAAGTAATATAACCATCAGCTTCGGTTGAGAAATCTAGTAAGGTGCAAAGGAGAGGAAATCCCCACACAACTACATAAAAATGGTTTTGGCAGTTACCCATAAGTGATATCTCGGGTGAGACTGCATTTGTGTCGTAGGTGTTGACGACTGAGCATTGCTCTGTCGGGCATATATCTTTGGCTTTGTTTACGAACAAAAAAGGGTCTGAACCTGGGTCGAAGGGATAAACTCCAAAATAAAGAGGTGGAAAAATCATGAGAATAAGAACCTAAAGGTGGATTCAAGTCTTATAATATGAAATATAGTTAAGAGGTTTCTCTAGACAAGGGTCAAAAGGTTTTTCCAGACCAAGAAAAAAAAGGAGTTATAAATCCAAAAAGTGTAGGATGATCCTAAAGATGGAATGAAAATCAAGTGGATAGAAAATGTGTTCTAGAGTTCCAAGCATAATAAATCTTCAAGTTAGCAAGCTCTCCCCCAACTCTCAATGCCTCATACATAGATGCATGAAAAAATAAGGCATCACCGCCTAACACAAGAGGGTGGAAAACTAACCAAGAATATCAAGAAAGTGAAGTAGAACAAGACAAAGAACAAGGATTCCAAACCTCATTTGAGACATTATATTGAAATTTGAATTAATTGAATAAACCTTATTTTGTCATTGTCAAGTGGTCCTTTTCTTAAATCAGTATTTACGACAATATGCAATGTGTTTAGGAATAGGGCCTCGAAAGGGTGGATAGATTAGTATTTGGGATGAATATTTAATTACCTTGGAGTTCTAGAATTGTAGGTTATAGTCAATTTCATTTCATTTGGTGTTATGTTATTGTCTAGTTCAACCACAATGCTCTTTTAATACAATCCTTAACCATCAGTACTGGAGAAATCATTCTACAATCTAGAGCTAGACCATTTTTCCTTTGTTTATTGGTCAAAGCACTCTTATCTAAAATTGTTTATGTAATATTGCAAAGAAAATTTTCATTAAATTCCATTCCATTAAATTTTATTGTGATATTTTATATTATGAATTATGAATTTAGTTTTAAATAAGGTGGAATCCTTCTTAGATTGTGCAAAATAATAGGCCATATTATTTTTAATTTTTCTAGTACTTTGTCTATGTGTGTAAGGTCTCTTGGCCTTACTTCCTTAATTCAATACCATGACTACACTAACTAATATGATAAGCATATTTATAAGCATGAAAATAACATATAATCAAGTATAATATGAATTTGCCAATAACTTATAGAAAAGTACTTGTTTAAATGTTGAATTTGTCCAAGAATGTAATAGTATTCCCATAGCAACAAGCCTTTACCCTCCATTGTGTTAAAGTATTGTAAATTTGGAAGATATTCTATTGTACTTTTGTTGTATTCTCATTCGGAGATGTCATTCCTCCATTCAGATATGTCCTTGATGTAATTGGCCATGTAAAAGTCATGAGGTAAACCCTCTATTGTAAGTCGGGCAATAGTACCCACAAAAGTAATATATAAAATGTATTTTGAGTCTCCCTAGGTAGGTTGGTCCTAATTAGAGAACCTAGCCGACCTAGTTAGTTAGTTGAGTCACTCACCTAATGAATATAAATAGGTGAGGCGTCTCTCTCGTTCTTACACACCTTACACTCAAGCATTTCACTAGAGAAAGAGAGAGAAAGAGTATACTATGGAAGAGAAGAAACTATTCTTGTTGCTGGGGTTTTACATTGTACTTCGTCAAATTCTATATAGAGGAATTTTTGTTGGGTTTTCTCCCCCATGAGGGTTTCCCATGATAAATCTCTGTGTTCTTTTGTGTGGTTGTGCTTGTCTTTCTTTTAGTGATCCTTTGCTGATTGTTCTGATGTTATGATGATAAATGTTATTAGATGTTGTATAACCATTAAATATCTAACATGGTATCAGATACACCCTGAAAGAATTATTTGTGCATTCAAAACACTGCTACAACTACAACTACTGGAGATTAGGGTTTCATGCTTAAAAACCCTAGAAGTAAAATTATAGTCATTTTGAAATTTTAGCTATAACTAAAGTTTGGAAAAGTCTCAGGAGCTAAAACTTTGATAGGACAAATATTAAATCTTTATATACCTTGTGTGAAAGTTTCATCCTTAGATTTGCTAAAATCCAGGAGATATGATTCCTCCAACTTAGGGTTTCATCCTCTCCCAGAATTCATCCTTAAATAGGTGACCTAGGGAGAATTGCTATATCTCAATCTAGGAAGGTCCACATGAAATTAATAAAGATGTTGTAGATAGGGAATTGAATATATTTTTTTTCATCCGAGTTTCATACCCCGAATGTGAAACAATGACACATGGCAGCCCGTACAAGTTCTCTATGTTGAACAATACTGAAATAAGTAACCTTAGGGAAATTCACACAAGTCCCACCTGGTGAATCCAATTCTGATATAACACATGGGGTTGGAAAGAAGACAAACCAGGCTACCTTAGGATGAAATTTCAGAACTTAATGAGAAGAAATGTAAGAGCTATATCAGAAACAATACCAGTAAATTCCGTAGAAGAAACTGGAGAAAAACTAGGGCTTATTGTTCCAGGAACTTCCCTCCATCGATCAGTTGAAAAAGGAGGACTATCAAAATATCCCTAGGAGGGCGCATATTTCTATCTAAGAAGTTTTTCATTTTGTGGATTTTCAATTTTTGACTTAACACTGTTGTCGAGGAAAACTACGACATCCGATATTTTGTAGTTTTGTCCACATTTTTTGGGAAAATAAGTATGTTGCTCAGCTCGCTTTGAGGAGGCACATATTTCTATCCAATCCGATATGAAATATACCTAAGTTGAAAAATTAGGGTTTTCTATCAAAACCTAGGTCCACTAGAAGCAGTCTTCTAGAAGAGCCTTCAAGCAAACATCAAGTTGAAGCAATCTCACTAGTAAGTTCTATCCTCTATTTCCATTTGAGGTTCTCATTTTTATCATGATGACAAACTGTGCCAATATTAAGGAAAATATTGAAAGACTCAATACATTCTAAGCATGGAAGTATAGAGTGCATATCATACTTAAAGAAGCATGACATGGAGAAATATTTCAAAGAAGAAGCTAGAGATACAGGGGGAGATGAAGTTGAAGCAAAGAAAAAGAAGGACCTAGTAAAAAAAAAGATGAGTATTTTTGTCTCCATTGGATATCACATGTATCATCCTTAAAGACTCCCAAGGATATGTTCGATGCAATGAACAACTTGTACAAAGATGACCTTGAGAACTCAACTCAAGGATGTGAAGGTGCAAATGTCAGAAAACATTCAATGTTACTTCACAAGGAGATCTCATCTCAAGGAGAAATTAGAAGCCGTTGGAGATAATTTCAAAGAAGCAGAAGCATAAATTACAACTTCGAATGGTATTCCAAGTTTAGTCAAGTGAGTTGTTCTAGAAGGAATATCACCTATGGATGAATGCACGTAATAAGAATATTGATTGGTGGAAAAAGAAGAAGAGATAGACAAATATGACAATCAAGCCCTAACAACTCATGCCTAGAAGAGAAAGAACAAGAAGGAAGAATGGAAAGATGATATGATCAAGAATTACCAGCCGATCATGCAAAATGATGTTTGGATATGAGTTTGAGACATGAAGGGAAGTTTTGTAAAGTATTCCAAGTATATCTACAAGATCAAGTATAAAACAGATTGAAGTATTAAAAGATACAAATAAAGGTTCGTGGTTTTTATCAGAAAGAGAGAGTCGATTATGGAAAGACACTACTCTAGGGGCTTGACATTCCTCTTCAGTGGTGGATATTACACTAGAAAATTGGTGTAATCAAAGTAGGAGAACATATCGAGCAACCTACAGGGTTTGAGACTCTCTATAGAGAACCACCTATGCACAAAAGGATTTGTACATGCTCAGTAGGCACCCATGGGATAACACATATAGTTACATGAGGAGATTAAGGATCAACTAGAATGATGGAGATCCCAACCTTTACTACAATGTTGAAGATAGAATCCTACAATGGACGAGAATATCATAGATGGGTTTGCAAGAGAAAACTTGCAACAAAGTTCGAGATGGAGTATTTTGATATCCATTGACCTTGACAGGTGACATAGATGGATACCAAGAATATTAGTAGAAGAGGAGGCTACTTGTCACTCCAATTCCCTGATGCATAGAGTACAAGATGTAGAGGGATTATGGTGCTCCACTTCAGGTAGAGTGACTATGGTAGATCTTAAAGTTAGAGAATATTGACATGATTCTTGGGATTAGAGGTATGATGAAATCCAAAGGATATTTTCCTTATCCAAGAAACATATGAAGGGAAAATGGTGTGGTACCTAAAGGGTACAATTGAGTATGGTCTCATATTTATGAGAGACCATAGAATATTCCTGTAGAGATATGACGAATTTTATTGGGTTGACAATGCTACAAACAGAATTGCAAAAAGAGGACCAATGCTTCTCTTAGTGCAACCAAGGATGAATATATTGCAGCGAAGAAGAAAGTAAGGGAATATTCCTCAAGTGATGAGGAATATGATGCAAAATAATTCTATCGATGAAGATGAAGATCATACTCGTATCCATTTCGTCATTGGATAATAAGGGATGCATTAGTAGGACACACACATTCAACACCAATACACAGTTCTATGTGATATGTGGTGTAAGAAGACTTTCTCAGTATTTTCAATCATGAGAAAGATAGGAACAGGCCCTCAGAATCAGACGATGAAGTTAAACACATTGGAAAAGACTCTAGTAATTCAAGAATATAGAGATCAAGATGGAGTCTACTAAATAAACAAAGATAAGTAATTGAATTTCCATTTCCTATATATCTAGTTGTTCTGTTGTGTACACATAAATGTTTCTAGATTCAGGAAATGTATTATGCATATTAGAATATTTGTAGTTTACTAATAATATGCAGGTGATGTGTAAGTGACTTATGTTGTTGTACAACATTCCATTACTACTTATCTAGAATGAAACCTCCTTGCTGACATAATGTCTTGGAAAGATGGAAGGCATCTAGAAAGTTACCATATATATACGGGATATAGATGATTATCACATTGGCTGAAATAGTTGCATAATTATTTGACCTATACCTTTATGCATAAGAATTTTTCATTATATTCTATGAAATGTTTCTAATTATACAACCGTATTGGACTTGTAGGAAGGATTGTATGCATTCACCTACAAGAAAATAATGATGCAGTTGCAGATGTACAAAATAAGAATGATGCAAGTTGTGGATGTACAATAAAAGAATGATGCAATTGTAGATGCACAAAAGAAGAATGATGCAAGTTGTAGAATTATGGTGTAGTAGCGGATGTAAAATAGAAGAATGATAAAGAACACGATGTAGAAGGGAGTTGCAAAGCTCAAGTATGTTCCTACAAAGGAACACGTGGTAGATGTGTTGACTAAGCCTCTGTCTCTTAATTTCGAGACAAGATTGGCATAGTTCAAAAGAACCTCCCTCAAAAGAGGGAGTGAAGGTGGTGGTAAAAGGATGTAGTGGTGGTAGCTCAGCCTAGAGTAGGGTAAGTCTGGCTAGGCTTGTTGACCCAAAAGGGTTAGTAATTTAGATGAGGCCTGTTGATCCTAGGGGGATCAGTATGTCTGGATAGGTTGTTTATCCCAAGAGGGTTAGTACGCCAGATAAGGATTTTTGTTCCCCAAGAAGATCCATTTGTCTGAATAGGATTTTTGACTCAAAAGGGATAGTAAGTTAGACAAAATTCTCAGATGGATATACCAGATAACTCACCAACATGTTGCTCCAAGATGGTCAGAGGGAAATAAGTGGTTTCAGAATGTCTGGCTAGGCTTGTTGACCTAGAAGGGTCAGTAAGCAAGATAAGGCTTGTTTGGTCCCAAAGGAGATCAATCTCTTTGACTAGGCTTGTCGGCCCAAAAGGGTTAGTAAGTTAGAGAAGATGTTGTTGTAGTGGTTTTAGTATTTTCATACTGATGTTGATGTGGAAAGTTCAATATTTTAATATTGACGTTGATGTGGCAAGTTCAGTATTTTCACACTGATGTTGGTGTGGCAAGTTTGGTATTGTCATACTGATGTTGATGTGGAAAGTTCAGTAGTTCCATATTGATGTTGATGTGGCAAGTTTAGTATCTTCATATTGATGATATGGTAGCCTCAATATTTCTATACTGATGTTGATAAGGAAATTTCAGTATTTCTATATTGATCATGATGAGGTAGTTTCAGTATTTCTATATTGATGATGATGATGTTGCTTCAACATTTGTATGTTGATGATGTAGTTGTGGTCCCAACACCTTGTGTTCATGATGCTGATGTTATTGTGGTCTCATCACCTTGTGCTGCTAATGTTGATGTGGTTGAAGTCACAACACTTTGTGTTGATGATAATGATTTTATTTCAACATTTTTATGTTGATGATGATGATGATGATGATGATCCATCATCTCTATGCTGATAATACAGATGATGATATAACATTTATTGATGATGTTTCTTTAGCACTAACATGCTAATGATGTTGTTGTTGTTTCAGTAATTACATACAGATGATGCATATAATGATGTTTAAGTATTTACATACTGGTGTTGTAGATGATGTTTAAGTATTCACATACTGATGTTGAAGAATAAAATTCAGTATTCGCATACTTATGTGGTAGAAGAAGATTCATTATTCACATACCGATGTTACAGAAGAAGCTTCATTATTCAGAAGATGATTCAGTATTCACATACTGATATGGAAAAAGATGATTCAGTATCCACATACTGATATTGCAGAATATGATTCAATATCCACATACTGATGTTGCGGAAGATGATCCAGTACACATAGAAGATGATTCAGTATCCACATACTGATGCTGCAGAAGATGATCCAGTACTCATTGAAGATGATTTAGTATTTACATATTGAGGTTGCAGAAGATGATCCTGTATTCTCATACTAAGATTGATGATGAAGATGCATGACGTTATTTCAAAAATTCCTATGACATATAGAGATTCACCAATTAGTTGTACATTTGTGATGATGGTTGTTGTTGATGTAGAATACCTTCCTATTTAATAGGTCGTGTTAAAGTATTATAAGTTCAGAAGATATTCTATTTTATTTTTGTTGTATTCTCCTTCGGAGATGTTATTCGTCCATTCAGAGACGCCCTTGATGTAATTGGCCAGGTAAAATTCATGAGGTAAACCCTTCATTGTAAGTCGGGGAAATAATACCCACAAAAGTAACATATAAAATGTATTTTTATTCTGCCTAGGTAGTTCATCCCTAATTAGAGAATATGGTCAACCTCTTTAGTTAGTTGAGTCACTCACCTGATGAATATAAATAAGCGAGGCACCTTTCTCATTCTTACACACCTTACACTTAAGCATTTCGCTAGAGAGAGAGAGAGAGAGAAAGAGAGAGAGAAAGAGTATATTGTGGAAGAGAAGCAACTATTCTTGTTTCTTTGGTTTTACATTGTACTTGGTCGAATTCTATATAGAGTATTTTTTTCTAGGTTTTCTCCCCCATGAGTGTTTCCGAGGATAAATCTATGTGTTCTTTTGTGTGGTTGTGCTTGTATTTCTTTAAGTGATCCTTTGATTATGGTTATGATGTTATGATGCTACATGTTCTTAGATATTGTAAACCATTAAAAATGTAACACTTTGATGCCCATAGTGGATTAAAACTCCTTTCCAACTAGGAGCCTAGCTGAATTCCTATATCCAAGAAAAATTTCCCTCTGTGCCCATGAATCTGAGAAAAACAATGCACAATATATCTACAAATATTGTTCCATGAAAATGTTTCTTCCAATAATTCTTCTACCTATCAAAACATTCCAACCTCTCCCCAAAATCTCCAAAAAAAAAACTCCCCTCAACTCTTCTTTTCTCTCGCTATTTATCAAATTTCCATCCACCTTTTTCCAAGTCTCCTCAACCACCCTTATTTATGAACCATAAACCACACCTTCTAGATATTAAGGAAAAACATAACTAGAATAAAATAATGAATTGAATAATAATAACAATAAAATAGAATGGAAAGTATTTCTTCTCATG
Organism: Pseudotsuga menziesii; assembly: GCA_001517045.1. Classification (NCBI taxonomy): domain Eukaryota; kingdom Viridiplantae; phylum Streptophyta; class Pinopsida; order Pinales; family Pinaceae; genus Pseudotsuga; species Pseudotsuga menziesii. The sequence goes on along the minus strand of LPNX010719166.1, from coordinate 225,911 downwards.
CTAAATTCTAAATGAATTTTATATTTTCCCTAAAATTTATGACACCCCACCATACCTATTTAATTCATCATACCAACAATAATGAAAGTCAAGAAGGGTATACTAGATATTTAGATGTATTCAATATATTCCCTACAATCATTAACCATTCATTTAGTAATTAATACGTTAAATAAATATACTAGTATACATGCACAATGTAGGTATACGCTAGTGTATACATACATGTGTGTGTATTAATTATAGACAATCAATTCCTCTAATGCATAGTTTCTATATGTTCCCATCCAAGTATGCAAGATATCAAATAGTAAACACAACTTCTAACAATCACACTAGTTTGCAATAATTCAATACAAATGACACAACATACTCATATCTTCAAATATGATTCAAGAAATAATTTTAACACATAAAAGTAACCAATTTGTTATAGCTAACTCACAATATCCTTCTAAGTTACCTCGAACTATCCTTTCTCCCTAACCTACTTCCATCTTCTACATACTATCTATTAGAATTTGACAGCTGCAAAACCAAGATCACTAGAAGAATATCAAAGCACAAAACAGAACAAAGAGTGGAGATTGTTTATCCACAATGATCCAAGATCGTCTCCAAACCATAGAAAAAAAAATGTCACCCTCGAGCTCACTCTTCTAAGAGAGATAAATCAATCAGAGATAGAAGTACTTCCAAATTGTAGTAGAACAACACCACATAATAAGAGAAAACCTTCTCAAAACATGGAGAAACCCTAGAAAATGTTCCTCTTAATAGCAGTAGCAAACTTCTCTAGTAGAGGGTGAACTTGTGTAGCAATGCTAAGTTTTTGTGTATCAAAAGTGAGGAGAGGAGCCCTCTATTTATACATTTTTTGGGTGACTTTTTAAATTGGGTCGACTTAGCGTAATCACTGGGGATGACTTGCCAATTTGCAATAATAAATTACATTTTAATTATTATTATTTATTTAGTGGATTTAAGTGAGGATGCCTCACATGGATACTAAAACAACACTCCCTCTTAACCAGGGAGGCATCGCCAGTCTTACTGTACTGGAACAAATATGGATATCAACAGTACATCACGACTATCTCGATAACCTCTATGTCATAAGGAATGGATCCCAACACAATATCAAATCGTCGAGAGTGTTTATCAATATTTATGCATTGGTTTAATCTATTTCATCATAGAACATGCACTAGCTCCATAACATGTGCATTTTCTGAATCCAGTTGATCGGGGAAGCATGCATGTAATCACCGTGCATCAACATAGCCCAAATATATCACTAGGACTATCATTTCTAGTGAGTCTTTGTCATGTCATGGGATACAACCTCATCATAACATCCATAAGAACTACAATCATATAAGGGTTCATAAGGGAAAAACATTTATGTGAGAGTTTCATCAGATCTGTATGGGATACAACCCGTAACTCTCCCAACCATACAGGTTGCTAAATTTGTACAGTAACCATCATTTTTAATGATAGGTGTACCACTACAGAGCCGGTCCTTTTTCATACTGGATGTAGATCTCAGCAATGTCAATCCTTTTTCATATTGAATGAAAATCACATACTTCTTCCTGAAGAGCCAACACTGTTTCATGATAGATATGAAGACAAGTTCCTATAGAATCAACACTATGACTGTTACTCCATCCTGATGATGAGTCTCATATAGTCACGCATATTCATTAGAGATCTTAACTATTACCTCATTTAGAAGATGAGTCTCTAATAATCATCGGAGGTCTATGTCTTTACTCATCTAGGCGTACAGAGTCATATATCATGACTAACTGGCATCAGAGGTATGTATAACATAACTTGCCAGTGTCGAAGCCAGGTATTCCGTCATGACTTACCCAATGAGCTATACATCCATGTACCATGACTAACTAGCATTAGATCTATGTATGACATAACTTACCAGTGTTAGATCCAGGTGTCACTTCATGGATAATAGGTGTCCACCCATAACTCAGGAATTCATACAGAAACATCCATAGTTAACGAGTGTTCAAATCAAAATTCTCACTCACAAATGTTTACCTAGAACTTAGGTGTTCCGAGAATCACCATGATAGTTCATAGGTGTAGCATCACTTGTCCCTTGGTGTGTACCTAGAACTCAGGTGTAGAGAATCACCACCACTATTCATAGGTGTTCACATTAGGACTGCATAGGTCTTTCAACAAATCCAACCATGTTTCATGCTGGATATGAAGACCACATATGTCTTCTGACATATTGACCCATGTTTTATGTTGGATATGAAGACAACAAGTCTTTCACAAACCACATATGTACTAATGTTCCCCAATGTGTGTTATCCTCTCCATCCTTTTCAAGATATTTAGGAGATATCCTCACTCCCTCTCAGAGTGATTGGGAGAATGCATGAAGCATGTTTTGGCCTCTCCATCCCATCTCAGGAAGTTTGAGAGATCTCCTAACTTATTTAGAAGTGATTGAGAGAAATTCATTAGCCTCTCCATCCCATCTCAGGATGTCTGAGATATATCCTCACTCCCCACTCAATGATTGGGAGAATGCATGGAATACATATAATCATACTTACCTCTTAGTGAGGGATATAATCATGGAACCAATCTCCCCACTCCATCACGGAGTGTCAAGGAGTAAATTCAACCTTCCCTCTTACCGAGGGAGTCAATCATGGGACCAATCTCCTGACTCTCTATTAGAGTGATCAATGAGGGAGTCAACATAAAACTAATCTCCCCACACCTTCACAGATTTACGATCCCATCCTGAACCTAAACACATTTCATCTAAGAGATGTTAAATTTTGTGAAGCTTAGGATCCTCAGGCCTGAATCAAATCAAATGTGAAAGAAGATTGCAGAAGAGAGAGAAGCAATGCAATAAACTTTGATCAATAATTCATGGTAAATTAAACACACATGAGACCAATAATTGGAAGAATTACCTTACATCCATTGATTAGCAAATAATATGTAATACAATGGAAATACAAATAGGATAATTCCAATACCTACGATAGGATTCGAATATACCAACTTGGACTGACTCCAAAGCTAACTCGGTGTGTGAAAATCACCACTAGAGCTCACTAATGCAACTTTGGATCACTAAATCAGTTCACAACTAGTTAACTGATGTGGGTAGGTGAGAAAACTCACTCTACCTCCCCTAAATCATGTAAAATGATGCTAGGGTGACTGAGTGTGAACTAATTGATGGGAATTAGAGCATAAATAAACATAACTGAACACCTACTAGGGTAAACAATTGGAGATTGTTGGTGGCACTCGGAGTGGGTTCCTAAATTGTAGGGATTGGTCCCTAGAGATCCTAAACTCATGCATATAGGTGCATTGAGTGGAAAGTGGCCCCAATTGAGCCCCCCATGCACTAGTGAAGTGGTAATGGCCTCCTAATCTAGGAAATGATAAATATACTATGGTGGTAAAGGGGGGATTAATTAATAATTCTAAAAGCCCCCCTTAATCCTAACTTGGACAACCTGGGCCCTCATAACTAAGATGAAAGGTCACCCATAAAATGTAAATGTAAAAAAATGTATTCTTAACAAACGAAGGAAATGGGGAAAACCTCATGGGAAAAACCCCCACTCAAAATAAGCAAAAAAAACTAGGATCAAGATTTTATACTAAGAGAAAACATTTCTTCTTTAGTAATAACTTTTGAAAATATTTGTACAATATGAATATCTGTGGAGCAATAATGTAGTGTGATGGTTCTTGTGTGCACTAATTTCCTGGTACCGTGCATGTGAACCTCTCCACCTTATTCCAATCCAATGACAGATAGGAGAAGAAATGTTTCATTTGTCTCTTATTTATGGAGGAAGAGTGACATGATCCAATTTGTTCTTCAGTGAGCATAATTGTTGATCAGACCTTACGATCATGTAGCATCTCTCTAGGCGTTTGTAGCACCTCTCTAGAAGAATTGAATTTGCTTGACATAGCGCAAGGCTCTCTTTTTGAAATTGAGATCTTGTTATCCTCATGTTAGATGACTCTCCAGTCATGTTCCCATCTACCTCAATAACCTTTTGATCCCACTTAGGCCTAGTATTGGGAGTAGGGACTGGATCTGGATCTCCATCCGATTGAACTTCATATTCAATTCCATAAACTGATTCAACTTGGTCCTCTTCTTCGTATTCTAAATCCAAAACATTAATGGAAACATTATCATATGAAAAAGGTTTAGGTAGAATGGTTTTACCTTCCCTTCCAAACGAAAATTGAGGTTGCACTAGATATAGGTATGGCATAAATTGTGAGAATTCATATGACTTGGAGGCATGGTTTGCAAAACCTTTCACTATAATTTTCCCAGTTGAGATATCTGAGATCTTCACTGTGTAAAGAACAAATACCACTCACTTTTGTGAGCCTGTATAAGTCATCTAGTATATAGACAACAATTTTGTTGCTAAGGAGGGAACATAGAGTACATTCTTGAACAATCCATGCTCTAACTTGGTTGAAACCTTTCCTTGATCTTGAATTTCAATGTCATCACCCATGTGAATACTCAAACCATCGGTAAGTTTTAATCAAGGGACTGATTATTTGGATGCAACCATGTGATGGGAGGCCTCCTGAATCGATGAGGAAGGCATGTGTTTTTAAAAAGAGAGCATTCAATGCATGGCATCTCTCATCATGATCTTCAGTCTTGTATCTAGAGTCAACCTTCCTTGCACCTTCAGGGAGGGAAATATTGTGTTGCTCAAGGATATTTGTCATCTAATCTATGGTCTTCTTCATACAATATTTCTCTATATGTTTCCTTTCTTACAGTAGGAGCACTTTCCGCTATCAAATCTCTGATGTTTTTCCTTCCTAGATCTTGAGGCTTCATATGTTGGATCAAACTCTTCCTTAGGGTTGAATTCAATGTTCCTTTTCTCTTTTCCTTTATGGTTCCTCCTTGCATATGCATTATTTGTCTCACCATCCAATAGAGATTTATTTGGAGAGGCTCTGAGAGATTCCATTTGTATAATCTTGTCTTGTTCATGTATTAGAGACTATGTGAAGGCATCAAGGGATGGAATTCACCAATTAGGAGTAGGTAGTCTCCTATAGTGAAAGGTATATACAAACACTTATAATTATGGGCCATGTTTTCTCAGAATGGAGAGCACCAATTTCTCATCCTTCTTCTCAATCCCACATTGCTTGCATTGCATGACCAATGATTTGAATCTTGAGAAAAAAATGTTGTATAGTTTCAAAGTTACTAGTCTATAGTGCTATCAGCTCATTCTCCAGGATATCGCCCTTCAGCTCATCTTGTTTTCCAAGCAAGGATTCAAACTTATCCCATACTTCTTTTAGTGTTCTCAATCACTTAAGGTGAAAGAGTAACTCTATGGAGATGTGAATGCACATGAATCCAAAAGCTTCATCAAGATTATTCAGATACTTCGATTTTTCAAGATATTATTTGGGTTTCACCTCTCTTCCCATGGTGAACCTGTACATACCCTTGTTGTGCAATACAATCTACATATCTTCCCTCCAATAAAGGTAATTGAAGGGATTAAGGAATTTGGGAGTCAGGGCTGTTGAATTCTCCATTTCACGACTTCAAGAAAAACTAATTCTTCTTAAAATATTTGAATGTGCCTACAAAAACACTACAAAATCTCTTCAATTAGAATCAAACTAGTTCAAACACTCTCCACTTCGACATGTGCACTTTCTCTGGGTGCATCACACCTGGATAGACTTCTCTGGACATAATCCAGAAGGAGCAAGGAAATAATTCCAGGATTTATATGGAACTCAATTGCTTATGGTGCATCAATGGAAGATTATGAGATTTGTTGTTGGCCTGGATACCTACTCTGATACCATGTTAAAATTTGTGAAGATTAGGATCCTCAGGCCTGAATTAAATCAAATGTGAAATAATATTCCAGAAGAGAGAGAAGCAATACAGTAAACTCTGATCAATAATTCGTGGAAAATTAAACACACATGAAACCAATAATTGGAAGAATTACATTACATCCATTAATTATAAAATAATAAGTAATACAATGTTAATACAAATATGAGAATTCAAATGCCTAATATAGGATTAGAATCTACCAACCTAGAATGACTCCAGAGCTAACTAAGTGTTGGAAAATCACCACTATATCTCACTAATGCAACTCCATATCACTAAATCAGTTCACAACTAGTTAACTGATGTGGGTAGGTGAATAAATTCACCCTACCTCCCTTAAATCATGCAAACCGGTGCTAGTATGACTGAGAGTGAACTAACCGATCGGACTTAGAGCATAACTAAACATAACTGAACACTGGCTAGGGTTAACTGTTGGTGGCACTCAGAGTGGGTTCCTAAATTGTAGGGATTTGTCCCTAGATATCCTAAACTCATGAAGGTAGGAACATTGAGTGGTATGTGGCACCCAGGTGAGTCCCCCATGGACTAGTCAAGTGGTAATGACCTCCTAATATAGGAAAAGATAAATAGACTATGGTGGTCAAGGGAGGATTAATTAATAATCCTAACAACAGAGGCATCAAATATATCAGGGAAGACATTTTTGTCCTGCCCTATTATATATATAATATGCAAATACATAATAAGTCATATCACTAAAATCATGTACCTAAGAGAGAGTATGAATAGGCTAGTTTCCCCACCTCGTCTCAGGGTGTCCGAGAACCCTTCCTTTGTGTTGTAGAATTCTTCTTCCTCTACATATGAGCATATTGCTCCCTTTATATTTGATCATCCTACTTCCTTTCTGGGGAGTCGATAGATATGATGTAAGTATCCACCCTGGTGATGACCAGGTACATTAAGGATCCTTCAACTGTCTTGTTTGGATCAAGACATCAATGGAATTAGTGTATCCATATTCATCATGTTCGATATGATCAAGATATCAACTGCAGCTCTTCCTTGAATTAGGAATACTTCCTCAGGTTTAACACAATCATATGCAATAGGCCAGGATCGTCATCTTGAGGGATAACTCCCTCTGTTTCCTCAACAATTGGCAGAGTAACTTTCATCCTCCAGAATCCATATACCATGACTCTTAATGGAAAATAAATGATTTCCATAATCGTTGAAGAGACGAATATCTATAACAGAAAGACCGGCATCCATAGAAGCCTCCCACTTCCAATCACTAAAATCTACATGGGATCATCTAGGCATGTGGGTCATGTGTCCACATATGTACTTGGTTCCTAACCATATGTTTCCATAACTTCCACTTAATTTTTTTGATCGAAATTCATCCATCTTTCTAAGATGAGAGTCATGCTTCTAGAGGCTTTCTGCTTCCGATCCATATGCATATAAATGAGATCACTTGTCCTTCAAACCAAGTTTCATCATCCTCTTCTTGTAGGACATAGAATTAACTACAAGTAAAATCTAGTTAGATGGTTAGAAACATTGCATAATCAAATTTATTCCATGCAATAACAATAGTACTGTTGTAAAATATTTGTTACAAATGGAACCCACTGATATCCTACTGCTCCAAGAGACCAAGTTGGAGGAAGAAACCATTCTTTCTCTTAGTAGATTGGTTTGGAAAAAGCAATCAGGATTAGTTGTCAGTGCTAGGGAATCCTAAGGAGGCCTTCCCACTCTCTGGGACCAAAGGGACTTCAGTCTCCTCAACTTCGTTTCCACTCAGCATTGGATCTTTACGGAACTCCAACACATCCAATCAAAAGTAAGCATTTCTCTCTTCAACCTTTATGTTCGTGTTCATAACAAGTAGAAAAAAGACTGTTGGAACATGCTTGAATATTTTCTAGGAATCTATACCTCTCCCAATGTCATCCTTGTTGGGGATTTAAATCTAGTACTTAGTCCAGAAGAAAAAAAAGGCGGCTTGTTTGGAAGGGACTGTTACAGAAATAAAATAGTAGATCTTATCCTCCATTGGGAGCTTCTTGATGTCAAACCCAAGCAAGAAATATGTTAGGATTATTAATCCTCCCTTGTCCAATTTGGTCATATGTCTAAATCGGGAGTCATGTCTAAATCGGGAGTCCATCCAGTCTATTTATAGTCATTAGCACCATTGGGTCCACTTGGCCTAATTGGGGCACATGTTTCAGTTACTAAAGTGTGGGGAACACTAATTGAGGCTTACTACCACTGATTGCACTTAATTGCACCAGTTTAGGAGCCTCCTAGACCAATCCCTACAATTTAGGAGCCACTGGGAGTGCTAAAACCAACCAAGGTCAGTTCAGTTCAGTTGATGACTAGTTAAGATAAGTTAGGAGTCACTTACATTCAATTCTAGTCCTCTACATTCAATTAGCGCTAGGTTTACTTGACTGCACTCAGGAGGGGCACATTTCTCACCTAACACAATCAGTTAGCCTTAGTCAACACTGAATGTAACACTTGAGTTGTGTTTTAGAACTCCGATGAACTCCGATTATGGTTTAGACAAGGTCAGTTAACTACTGAGTCCTCCAATAGTGATTTAGACAAGGTCTTAGTTACCTACAGTCAAGTAGAGTCTAATCAATTTGAATTTCCTCATTTGGATTCAAATTGCTTGTGGCTATTAAAGCCATTGTACTTCATTGTAATTATTATCTAATTACTCTTTGATTAATGAAAAGCATTCACAGCTGCAAGCCATTTTTGCACTGTTTCATTCTTCAATAATTGAGTAAATTGTGTGATCTATCTTGTGAGTTGTGTGTTTTTCCATATATCTATGTGCTCAATGTAATATGGTATCAAAGCCTCAGTGGATAAGGCACTTATCCTCCTCAAATATCCTACTGGATCATTTTTTAGCAAAATTGCTCCTTCCAGCTCTGCACCAAAAGCAAAAGGTTTACCACTTAATACCCAAAGTAAAGGAATTGTTGATCAATATTGATCAACTATGCTGGGTGTGATGAAAACCTGAAATGTGTAGGTTGTTGAACTTACGGTGCCCTTTTTGTGTTTTTTGCAGGTACAACTTCGAATGGATTCATCAATTTCTCTTCTCACCCTGTCCACAAACTATTCAGAATGGAAGAAGAAGATGCTTTCATCTCTAATGAGACAAGGTCTCTGTCGGGTGTCTATTGGACTTGGTAAACAATGTTTTAGTGAGATTGACTGGCTGAATAAAAGTGATGGAGCTTTTGGAACAATAGAAATGGGTCTTTCTCGTAGCTTGCGCTACCTCATTAAATCTATTGAAGACCCGAAGGAACTCTGGACAATATTGGACAAAACCTTTGGAGTGATTGATGAGGATCATAATAGCATTTTGGAGAGAATATCCAGCACCATAAGCACTCTTGATCCAAAATTCTCAGCCTCCACTCTCTCTAATGAAGTTGTTCAAGATGAAGAAGAAGCAGAAGCTTCTACACAGTTAATTCGAATTGAAGACAGTCTCCATGCAGTGACTCCTTCTCCTGTTGCTCCGGAAGTTCATGAGATCTATGATATCTCATCTCCTAATATTGATGAAACAAAAGAAGACATTCAAATCTCTAATATTTAAGAAAAACACTACTGCACTTCCATGCAAACATTCATCGGTGATTTTCCTTTGAATTCTGTGCAAAATTTACCAATAATTGCTTCCGAAAGTGAAGAGAAATTTGATTTTTTTTCCCTCTAATGTTGCTGGTGGTGTGAAAATATGTGATACCTTGGATATTTTAGAAGAAATATTAGATATTTTAGAAGAAATATCAGATTACCAGAGTGATCCATTCACTCCCCATGATCTATATTTTCCAGCAAATTCCTGCAGGATTGTATGCACCAAAATTCAGAATTTTGAAGAAGAAGAAAGCTGTGCATCCACTGTCTCGGTTAACCATTTATTTGAATCTGATATTTAGATTATTGGATCTGATATGATCTTATTTAGATCTGATCTGATATTTCTTGGTTTAATATATCAAATACATAATCTTTCAGTACTGCTTGTAGTTGTTCTCATCAATGGTGTGAAGAAACAAGTACCGCAAGTCTCCTACAAAACTGCTGCTTGGGATTTGATTCCATTTCACAGTTTTGGATCTGTTTTGAACCTATTTAGATCTGATTTAATTTTTGATCTGATATTATTTGGTTCATATTTTAAAATTAAAAAGCTTTCAGTCATGCTTGTGGCTGCTCTCACCAATTCCAGTGTGAAAAATCAAGTACCACACTTTCTCTTCAAAACTGTTGATGGGGATTTGGTGTTAGTTTCCTCATATAAGGTTGCTGATATTTTATTATGTGATTCATTATATATTTCAGAAGCTATATTAGACTATGGAGCTCAAGCATTCGCTCTCAACAGTCCCAGTGCTTCTCTATCATTGATCACATGCTCATCTCCTCACAGAACTAGTAAAGAGGAAGATTTTTTACATCCGCCTGGACACTTGCTCCTAACACTTGGGGATTTTCTTACCACTCATGGTTTTCTGTTCATGGATTCAAAATATAAGTTTCTTGAGTGTTCCTCACATGTTCTGAATCCTCAAGAACATTTTCTCTCTTATTAGTTGACTTCAATTGCTCTACATGGGTCCAGTCTTCATCCGGCAGCTGTCTATATTTTTTATTTAGTTGAGCATATCATTCTTCTTCCAAAGAGGAATATTCCTCCAGACATAATGATGGATAGGTTCACATGATAGGTCCCAGGATACCTGTGCACAGAAGAACCAGATTGATCCTGATTCTACCTGCTTAATTAGAGGGGGGGGATTTTTTTCCCATGTGGTTTTTCCCCAACACCTTGTTTTTGAGCAGTTAATTTACTTTACTTGATGTAATGGGTGACCTATGGTATTAGTTACTAGGGCCCACATATTCTCCAAGTTAGAATTTAGGGGGGGTGTTAGGATTATTAATCCTCCCTTGTCCAATTTGGTCATATGTCTAAATCGGGAGTCATGTCTAAATCAGGAGTCCATCCAGTCTATTTATAGTCATTAGCACCATTGTCCACTTGGCCTAATTGGGGCACATGTTTCAGTTACTAAAGTGCGGGGAACACTAATTGAGGATTACTGCCATTGATTGCACTTAATTGCATCAGTTTAGGAGCCTCCTGGACCAATCCCTACAATTCAGGAGCCACTAGGAGTGCTGAAACCAACCAAGGTCAGTTCAGTTCAGTTGATGACTAGTGAAGCTAAGTTAGGAGTCAATTACATTCAGTTATAGTCCTCTACATTCAGTTAGAGCTAGTTTTACTTCACTGCACTCAGGAGGGGTGCATTTCTCACCTACCACAGTCAGTTAGCCTTAGTTAACACTGAATGTAACACTTGAGTTGTGTTTTAGAACTTCAATGAACTCCGGTTATGGTTTAGACAAGGTTAGTTAACTATTGAGTCCTCCGATAGTGATTTAGACAAGGTCTTATTTACCTACAGTCAAGTAGAGTCTAATCAATTCGAATTTCCTCATGTGGATTTGAATTGCTTGTGGCTATTAAAGCCATTGTACTTCATTGTAATTATTATCTAATTACTCTTTGATTAATGAAAAGCATTCACAGCTGCAAGCCATTTTTGCACTGTTTCATTCTTCAATAACTGAGTAAATTGTGTGATCTATCTTGTGAGTTGTGTGTTTGTCCACAGATATATGTGCTCAATTTAATAAAATATTCATGTGGTCAAATAATGGGTCAACAAAATCTGTACAGTCTCTCGGCTGGATCGCTTCCTCATCCCAAGTTCCCTTTTTCTGGAAGGAAAACTCCCTCATTATGATATTTTAGCCAACCTATCCTCTGATCATAAATCAATCCTACTTTCCATTCAGGATGTAGAAAATTTAGGGTTGATCCCCTTCAAATTCACCCCCCAATGGATTTCTACCCCAGGTTTCTCTAAGGTTGTTGAAAAATCCTGGTCCACCCATGTTACTGGCTCCCCTAGTTTTGTGTGGGAAAAAAATAATAAGACCACCAAAGAAAATCTAAAAGAATGGGATAAAGCTACTTCACACTCTCCCTCAACAACAAGACAATAATTTTCTTCCTCTCTCATTACAACGCTACTAGTCCAGGATTAATCCATTACAGTGGCGGTTAAAGATCTAGAAACAGAAGTCAAGCTCCAGACTGAGACCTTTCAAGATTTTCGTAAGGAATAAGAATATTTGTGCCTCAAATCCTGAAGTATCTGGCTTAAATCCAGGGATAGGAACACAACCGTTTTCCAGAAACATGCAAAGGCCCATCAATCTTATAACCACATTGATCAAATCTATTTGGAGGACGAGAAGTTAGCCAAAGGTTAGGAACAATTAAAAGAGGATACTCATAATCACTTTAAAAATATCTTCCTAGAGGATGGGAAGGAAAATGAAGAAGATACCAAGGAATTCCTAAAAAACATCCCTTCTGTGATTCTTCCCGCAGAGAATGAGGCTCTTCTGAAGCCCTACTCCAAAGAGAAAATTATAAATGTGGTTTGGGTTATGGATCCAGATAAGGCTCCTGGTATGGATGGATTTACCATCCATTTATATAGATCATGTTGGAACATCATAAAGAAATATATATTCATAATGATATGAAACTTTCAGTACAAATATAGAATAGGGGGGGCACAAACTCAACCTTTCTAGTTTTAATCCCCAAGGAAAAAAACCCTGGCTCCTTTAGCAGGTTTAGGCCGATTTCCTTGTGCAATGATTCTTATAAAATATGCCCCAAGCTAATGGTAAATTGTTTAAAGCCTCTCCCCCACAAATTTCTTTCTCAGAACCAAGGAGGGTTCATAAAAGGAAGACAAATCCTAGACAACGTCATCCTAGTTCAAGAGGTGATCCACTCCAGCAAATTGTGTAACAAGAAAGGTATGGTAATAAAAATAGATATGGAAAATGATTTTGATAGAGTTAAACACTCCTTTCTCTTCAGGGTTTTGGAAAATTTTGGATTCAACATAAACTTCATCAATCAAGTTAGATCATGTATTGGGAACCCGTGGATATCCCCTCTGGTGAATGGGATTCCTTCTCTTTTTTTTCAAGCTTCTATAGGAATAAGGAAAGGTTGTCCCTTATTCCCCTTCCTCTACATCCTAATAGCTAATACTTTAAGTAGGAATCTAGATGTGGAACAACTAGATGGGATCCTTCCAAGAATTCGTACTGTCTAGGGAGTAGACTCCTAAAACCATAATTTTTTTGCGGATGATTCTATTTTTTTCAAAGGAGCCTCAAGAAACATTTGCCATATATTTCAAACGGGTTTTAATTTCTTACTACTCGGTCTCTTAAGGACAGGTAAACTACGACAAGAGAGCCATTTATGGTTGGAATGTGGAGCAATCAACTCTCACAAGAATTGCAAAAGTGTTAGGGATGCAGGGACATGAAAAATGGGGAAGTTTCAAATATATTGGAATACCAATATCTTCTAGTACTACAAATGAAAACCTATGGAGTGAAGTGTAAAGAAATATCAAGAACGATATCAACTATTAGGGAGGTAGGTGGTTGAATCAACCAGGGAAGTTAGTGCTTTTAAATTCTATACTCTCGACCCTTCTTGTCTATCAATCTTCAATATCCTTGGCACTCAATTCCTTTATTGAGAAAATGTCTAAGTACTTGAAATGGTTCTTGTGGAAAGGTGTGAAAGGAAATCAAAATAATTTCCACCTAGTCAATTGGAATGTGGTTCGAAGATCAAAAAACGAAGGAGGGATGCAAATTTGAGATCCCCATTTCAAAAATATTGCAATGGGAGGAAAAATCCTGTGGAAAATCGTGTCCCAAAATAGACACTGGGTAGCTCAAACTCTTCAGAAAAAATACCTTGATGGTCGAAGTAGCTGAGGCCTTGAAACACTTCCCCTTCCTAAAGGCACATCCTTGTGGAAATTGTGCAGAGAAGGAGTATACTTTGTTAGAAAACAGGACCGTGGATCAATAACAAATATACAGTTAAATCATTAAATAGGATGTAAAACACATTAAACACATTACAGAGAGACACAGATATAATGTGGTTCACCCAACCGATGGGCTATGTCTACAAAGAAATTTCCAGTCCTTTTATTACAGTCCAGAAAGATGAAGGGATACAACCTGCAGCAAAACCGTTGCACTTCCTCTTCATGCTCTCATAGTCTCTCTCACACAATCATAGAGATTGTTTACAATGCAATAATACCATACACAACCATGTTACAATGATTTATTTTAAAGGGGAAAAATACCATGGGAAAATACTATGGTTAACCCAATACCATGGGTCCGCATAACTATTGGCCAACACACATCCCACAAAAATTTCTCGAGGACTCCACCCGCGAACCCCCATCTCTCTGGGGCACTGACCCTGAACCCCCGTATCTCCAAGGAACTACCCCCAAACCGAAAGGAAGGGGAAACGAGTGTACAGTACACCTGGGGTACAAACATGAGTGAATAATATCTCTGGATCTGGAAGATTAGGCTCCACAACCAACAATATCCAACTTGGAGACTGATCACAGTAACTCCACCACTACTACACTTGCTGGACTATGCTATGGACCTTGGAGTTGTAAAATTTATTATTTTCACATTCATGCTTGAAGGCCAACAGAAACCGAGTAGGAAATCAGTTTCTCTTTGGTTACTCCCTTTGTCAACATGTTTGTAGGATTCTGCCTAGTATGTATCTTTTCTAGTTTTAACAGTTCTTCATATAGAACAGATCTTATGAAGTGGTACTTGAGCTGTATATGTTTAGTATTCAAATGAAAGGATGAGATCTTTGCAAGATGAATGGCACTCTGGATGTGACTATACAACATGTTATTTTCCTGCTTCTTACCCAATTCCTCCATGAACTACTACAACCAAATCATCTCCTTACTAGCCTTCGTAGCAGCAACATACTCTGCTTCCATTGTTGAAAGTGCAACAACCTGTTGTAGTTTTGAAATCCAACATACTGTTGTTCCACCCACATTAAACACATAGCCTGTGGTGCTCCTCCTGATGTATTTATCACCAGACATATCTGCATCAACATATCCCTGCATAACAGTGTCTAAACCTCCAAAACATAATGCATGAGAAGTGGTACCTCTCAAATACCTGAGAATCCACTGTACTACTTTCCAATGCTCTTTACCTAGATTATTCATATACCTGCTCACAAATCCCACTACATGTGAAATATATGGTCTTGTGCACACCATGGCATACATCAAGCTTCCAACCGTTGATGAATAGGCAATCCTGGACATGTAATCTATCTCTTCTTGTGTCTCTGGACACATCTCCTTACTTAGTTTGAAATGGTTGGCTAAAGGTGTACTAACTGGTTTTGCATTCTGCATTCTAAACCTCTGCAACACCTTTTCTATGTACTCACCTTGAGACAACGTCAATTTGTGATTTTTCCTGTCTCTTGTTATTCTCATACCAAGGATTTTATTTGCAATACCCAAATCCTTCATCCCAAATGATTTAGCTAGTTTTCTTTTGAGCACATTTATATCCTGCATGTTAGATCCCGCAACAAGCATGTCATCCACATACAATAACAAGATAATATATCTTTTGTTAGCTAGCCTCTTGAAATCAACACAATGTTCAGAATGACATCTATCATAACCTTGTTCTGTCATAAACTTACCAAATTTTAAATACCACTGTCTTGGAGCTTGCTTCAGGCCATACAATCTCTTCTTCAACCTACAAACCAAATTCTCCTTACCTTTGACCTCATACCCCTGTGGCTGCTGCATAAAAATCTCTTCCTCCAAATCCCCATGGAGAAAAGCTATTTTTACATCTAACTATTCAAGATGCAAATCTTCTACCGCCACTAGACTTAAAATAGTTCTAATTGAAGTCATTTTAACAACAGGAGAAAATATTTCATCAAAATCTATACCTTTCTTTTGTGCAAACCCCTTTACAACAAGTCTAGCCTTGTACCGCTTCTTTCCTCCATCTTCTTCCTTCTACTTGTAAACCCATTTATTCTGTAATGCCCTTTTTCCTGTAGGAAACTAAACCAAATCCCAAGTCTGGTTTCTTACCAATGATTCCATCTCCTCATTCATGCCTTGCTCCCACTTCTTTCTAGTTTCTACCTACATTTCCTCTTCATAACATTCTGGTTCACCTGTGTACAGTACACTTGGGGTACAAACACGATTGAATAATATCTCTGAATATGGAAGATTAGGCTCCACAACCAACATACTTCTTCCTTCCCCTCCTCTTTTGGATCCCAGGGAATGGAAAAAAGATACTCCTATGGAATGACAACATCCTTGGCCATTCTCCTCTTCACAATACTCCAGACCTCATTGAACTTCGAGATTGGGCCTTAAGGAAAAACCTTCACACTTTGTTCGACATCTCGAGTTGGGAAGTTGATGGAATCTAGGAAAAATGGCATATATTGGAGGTGCCTACAAACCTTTTTCCAGCCAAGGACTCTCTCCTCCATCACCTCTTAGGTTGTGCTCCAATTCATATCTCATACTCTGACAAATGGGTTTGTGGAAAGACTGGAAAATACACTGCAACCCTAGGATTCGAGCTCCTCCAAACAGAAAAAGTATCCTCTTTCTCAACATGCTATGTGGATGTATGTTTGGACTCCTTTCATACTTCTTAAAGTAAACTTATTCTTGTGGCTACTTAGGCAAAGGAAAATATTGACCGGTGAGAATCTAGCGAAGAGAGGAATTCTTGGACCGCCTCGTTTCCCCTTGTGCTTTCAAGCTCGAGAAACCATAGACCACCTTTTTTTGTAATGTAGCTTCTCTATCCAGGTGTGTAATATTCTTCTCAAAGATCTCCAAGTCCCGGGCCCCTCCTATTCTTTTGTTCCTCAAGTCTTCATTTCTTGGAAAAGTAGACACCCCTTCACTCTGAGTCACAAGTCGGTCTGGAAACAATTATGGTTGAATCTTCCTAAATTTATTTGTCGAAAACTTTGGCTAGCCAGGAATCAAGCCATTTTCAGTAGCATTCTTCTCGCTCCTATCCAAGTAGCAGTGCAAGCTAAGGGACTTCTTCTAAAAATTCTAAAATCCTCAGGGAAGAGGATGGATCTGGAAATAAGCATTCTGGAGAAGAATTGGATTGGAGACCTCCCCCCTAATTTTACTCATTTGTACAAAAAACCCAAGAAACCTCAGACGTGGAAAATTAAAATTTCTACCCAAGAGTTCATTCATTGGAGGCAAGCACAAAGCAAG
Source organism: Pseudotsuga menziesii (assembly GCA_001517045.1). Lineage (NCBI taxonomy): Eukaryota > Viridiplantae > Streptophyta > Pinopsida > Pinales > Pinaceae > Pseudotsuga > Pseudotsuga menziesii. The sequence goes on along the minus strand of LPNX010719166.1, from coordinate 208,676 downwards.
TCTTGTCATTTTTTTATGGAGTACCCAAAGGAAACCCCAGGGTGGTAGGTGCGGGAGGAGTGTTCTTTTTACCTAGATGTAGCTTATATTCTGGTTACATTTGGGGCCTGGGCTTCAAATACAACAACCAAGAAGAGGCCCTGGACCACTTAAAAGGTTTTCAATTAGTGCTCCTCTCAAGGATCAAAGATATTATCATATTCGACGATTCATAGATGCTGCTGGAGCTTCTAATTCATGGAAGAACCTCAAATAACGTCAAGTTAAACTCTTATCTAGAGTTAATTCTTGTTTTGACTCTTATCAATTGTTTCACATCCTCAGAACTTTGAATGTAGACGCTGACAAAGCTACAAACAAAGGTGTAAATCTCCTACTAGGTTCAATCCTTTTGACATCTCTCGAAAAGTTCTCTCATCCAATGCCTTAGCATGAATGAGCACTCAAATGGTGGTAACATGACGTCTCTACCCATGCTGGGGGAGGCGCTTAAAATCTGGATTGAAGGAAACAAATGGAAGGGGGGCACCTTCTTGCTTGCTGGCATTTCTGACACCCTCCACATGCCCACCGCCACCCAAAACTCTCTGGAATATATACCTTCTATAGGGATGGTATGCCATCATAGACCTTCGTGTTGTTGCTAAAGAGGGGAAGAATGCAAAGAGATCTCAACTAGAGATTTAAGGCTCTTCGACAACTCAACAAGGAAATGGAGGCTATGTGCCCAAACTAGAAAATTGATCTGGGAACGAGGAGGAAGCACGGGTGCAAGAGTGTTTTAATTTTATAGACTGATTTTATACTTCCTTAAGCAACCACGGAGTTGTAAGCTACAAAAATTTAAATTATTCTGTATGTACTGCCTATCAAGCTTGTTGAACTTCTTATGAACAATGAATTACCTGTGTATTTCACTAATTTTGGCTCCTAGACACGACTCCTTTTAATTTATAAAATTCCCGTTCTTGTGAAAAAAAACAATAGGTCGTCCAGGTATGTAGGCATCTTTTAGCCAATTCTTTAGTGCAACATATGCATGGATATTATTTGGATGCTAACGGTCTCCATTTTAACATACCATCAAGAGTGTGCACTACTCTAATTATGTTAGAAGGATAATTCATCCAAGAGTAGTCCATGAAATGTTGTGCAACATTACGGGCTAAATCATAACACATACTACATGAACCTACCATATTACATGCTCATCAACTTCTAGGAATCTCGATCTGCATAGAACATGTTCAAAACAATAGATATAATTATTAGAGCATGTAAAATCAAATACTTATATTTTATTGTTTTGTGGGTGGGATCCCACTGACTCCTTTGAGAATCCACTGGTTTTCATTTTCTTGTTGGGAGTCCATCACCACCTAGATTTTCATCTCATCACCTCAACATAGTGATTTCTTGAAGAATAACTCTGTACGATGGTGAGCCTGTCATCCTCATTCTTTGGCTTCTTCTGAGAGGTATCTTTTTCGACATATGCAATTGAGGCTTCATGATTCCTCTTCTTTGAGTCAAAATCTTGGGCATAGTGTCACATACCCCAAATTGCAAAAACATTTTATGTTTTAGGAGACATTATGTTTTAATTTTATTATAAAGTTTGTAATTAATGACCAAGTGGGGTCAAGGATAATTGCATGTAATTGCTGAATATTTTATTAATTAATAAATGAAAGATGAGACAACAACTTAAGGAGGCTGTTGAATGAGTGTTTTACTAGCCACTTGGTGGAATAGGCTGGGTTGAGAGCAGATTGACACTTGAAAGCATCCTCAAACTACTTCTAGCTGTTGCAGGAGGAAACTTCCCTATTTTTGTGGTCATGTTCCCCAAGAAAGTGGAACAAGAGAAGGTGGCTCATTAAGTGAAAACTGACCCAAAAGACCTAAGCATGCTGATAAAACTACCCATTGAATTCAGCTGAGGTTGCTCATTTTTTACTGGTGAAATTTATGAGTGAAATTGGTGCACAAGAAATTCAATGGAGGGGACAGGCCGAAGTGTTTGAGTGAAAGTGCTGATATACTGAACTAGTGCAACTATTTTGAGCTAAGTTCTTACTGCTACAGGTATAAATATTATTGCTGATTACTCTGTGGAGTTGCAGAGGTTTCTAAACCTATTCTCTCACCCAATGCCTTCGACGAGGTGGACCAGTAGACAACCGTCTTCAAAAGTTGGTTGGGAGGAACGGGCTCCTTAAGTTGTTCTCTCCTCTGCTATATTACCAGGTTCTATATGTTATTTCTAATTTATCTATGCAAGTATGGAAATCTGGAATGTATAAATTTAGGATTTGATGCATCTAAATGACTATTTATTAGTAGTTAAATGTTTTATTGATTTAGGATTTATAAGTTCTGTTTCAGTTATGTATTAGAATGAATGATCTAGGGTCAGTTTAAATTTCACTGATGAATAAAAATACCTGACTATATTCTTCCACACCTTCAAGAAGGTAGTACTCTAGTACAGTAGGTGAAATAAGTAGGATGAATAAATCAAATTAAGAAGTGTAAGAATATGATTTATTTAGTTTCTACTGTTAAATCTTTATAGGAATGTTCAGAAGAAATATTTTCTATTTTAGAAGTTTCCTTAGTTAGAATACATTTATTTTAAACATAAACAAAACTATCTTAAAGAAATATCTTTTAAAAACCAGTACACAGTCTGTGTAATTATGCTCCTTTTAACACAGGAATAATTACTATCTATAAGCCTAATATATTATAAATACATATAGCTATTAAATATTACAGGAAACGGGAAAATAACATAAATAGAAGTAACCTATAAACAGTAAAATGAAGTATAGTAATCCTTTAGGTTTGGCAGCAACATCCAAGTAAATTTTCATTAATACTGTAAGTAAACACCAAATATTAAACACATTATACTTAAACAATAAATATGCAGGGTTTTAAATAAAAATAAAAATACAAACCCTAAATTAGGGAAATTGTCAACCAAGACCTTATTTTTCTTCTTCTTTCCAGAATAGGGTTTCTACAGTTTTACCCTCATTCTCTTAAATCAAATTCTTCATTTTTACAATTATAATATCTATATTATAAATGCCTTATATTAAATAAAAATTATAGAGAAACATTATTTAGATTCTTTATCAAATATAAACTAAAATAAAATAAGAAAAGACAAATTAATTTTTCCTAATCGAATTTACATAGTCAAGCTTGGATTGTAGTAACAATCCCTATTTCCTTTTCTATTTTATTAAACCAATCTTTATACTAACAGAAAACTCATACTACTTTCTATTAAATTTCCACAGAATACCCTCATCATAATAAAAATCCAAATCTTGGACAATTACAGCAACGAAACCTATTTCTTTTTCTTTTATCCATTCATCCTCTAAACACAGGTAATTTAGTAGTAAGGTATTTCCATTTCCATTAATTTATAACTTTTACAAACTGAAATATCCAATGCAGAAAAACCCCACTGTCCAAGTCGGCCATCGACTTCTTTCAGAAACAACTTGGTGCCAAACACATGGCTTCCAACACAGTAAAGATTTTAGATATTAATCAAAACATAAAGGATTTCAAACCCTATTTAAAAGCATGAGTAAAATCCAACTAAACAGAGTTACAGCCAATGGCCTTTATAAGTTTTTCTGCAAAACAGTCTACATCCATACGGTCTTCACAACCTCAGCATGTTCAAAATCCAGCCACGGCTTAAGAGCTCAAAACTTTGTGAGACCATATCATCCATAACCCCACATATCACCATAGAAAGGACCTCAGGCATGAAACCGAGGCTTACCCAGTTGTTGAAGAAACGTGGAACCCTTCTCCCGGAAGTCTTCCAGCTCACGGTCGTGAGACTCCACTTGTAGAATAAACTGCACATTAAAACAAAGAAATGTTATGTTATTATTTCCAAATAAAAACCTAGCTACAGTAAAGAAATGATAAATCTTTTGCAGGCAGAGTGAATAAGCTTACCTGGAGAAATTACCCTCAACGGCACAATAGTTTGGTTACACAACGATTCGAGCCAAGTAAAAACTTCTTACTCTAGCAACTGGGTAGGAGAAAACTTATGCTAACACCTCGACGAGGTTGTTTAATCCAACGGCCAAGGCCACGATAGAACCTAATCTCCTCACAGTCAATGAATTCCACCAGGGAAGTTGTGAGCTAGAACCGAGACCTCGTTGCTATCAAGACAGATTTTACAGTTGGGAAACACACGGAGGAAGACATTCACGGAACTAGAATTTGAAAATTGAAGGCCATCACACGTAGAGGTGAAACAATGGCATCAATGGCCATGAGCCTGGCGGCACCTTCAACATCAGCGAAAGATAAGGAAAATACTGTGAGAATTTAGGGTTTGGTGACTTTTATAGTAGGGTTTACTATTGGCAAAACCCTATCCACTAACCAATCACCACGTGGACTCCACTTGATTTCGATAATATGGGTTTTTGCTCTATAGTTCAGGAGCATGAAGGGAATCCTGCAAAATATTTTTATAACCTTGTTAATATTGGTATACTTATACAAACACCCTTATAATGAGTATTAGGTTATGCAAAAAGGCTATTTGTTATCCTATGTTAGTACATTGGTTAAAAGATTATAAGTGTAAGATTGCAAGTATAGAGATGCTTAGCATGATTCTTGGGTAAAGGTATTATAGTTTAATTTTGCTTAAATAGGGTAATAATTATTACATAACATCTCTTTGTGAGAATTAAGTCATGCAAAGGCTTGGGTTAGTTAGGTTCATTAGGTAATGAACTCTTCATCCCTTAAAACAAAGCAGTAATACTACATATATACCGATATAATGTTTTTTTTTCTTTTTGCATTTTCACCTGGTAAATACCTAGGCAATTAGTAAAACTGTATTCTGCATAAAATCGTTAGTTCCATATATGTATAAATGTCAATCCATTGTACCTTATGACTATGCCTACACTTAGGTTTTACTTGTTTATATAACATTCGAATGTATGTTGAGACAAATACATATAAATTACCATGGTAATGAGTAATAATGTATCAAAGACTTAGTGTGTGAAATTATTCTTCTCTAGAGTGGTATATAGGACCTAATATAACAACAGATAAATGAAAGTATGATGTACATGTTATAGTCAAAGCTAGGTAGAAGGACATCTAGTTCTATGTTGTGCTTGGATTTCCGAATACTTACGCTTATAAATAAATAAATAAAAAGTAAATATACAGATTCGACGATACCTTCTTTTGCTCAAAGTTGTAAACTAAACAAATATTCTAGCATTTACTTTGTTAGTGAGATAATTAAATCTCGATCCTGAAACTGGGATACAAAATGTCTTACCTGTAATTAGACCTGTACAAGAATCATCACTTCACTGCATTAGCTAAAAATCTAAGTAAGACTCGAACAGGAACTGAAGTTCCTTCATTTTTAAACAAAAAAATAAACTTCAGTACATAGTAAACAAACAGTTGTTTCAGCTCATATTACTTCATATCTTCACCTGCTAATTCAATATTTAATACTAAAATATGAAAGTAGATAGCGAAGAATGAAAATTGTTGAAAATAATAAATGAATTCATTTTAGTGTCTAGATTAGACCTTAGTATGTTAACTGTTAACAGTTAAGTGTCCCTCTTAAGCGACGGTTGTAAACACTTATTGTCATAGGAAAAATTTTAATTTTTGATGAAATTTTGGATTATTACACATAGTGTCCAAGATTATTGCATCTATAACAACAAACATGTGAAATATCCTTCTTCTCCTTTTGATATGAAGTAGGACTTGAACTTCCACCCTTGCCTTTCTTTCCATGGAACTTCCTTCTCTTAATCTTTCCTTTCTTGTCATTAGATGTAAGGGCTTGAATTTCTTCGTATTGGGTGCCATGTATCATGCTTCTCGCTACAAGTCTTATTTCTTCTTGCATACATAATTCCCAGATATGATCAAACTTAGGAAACTTTGGTTTCCCAACAAGACTCTGAATGAATGCCTCCCAAGATGGAGGGATACCATTAAGAGTATTCATGACAAGTTCTTTATCATTAACTAGATATCCAATGGTGCTTAATTGATTCTTCAACTATGATATCCTCATAAAGTAAGAGGAAATTGATTATCATCTTGACATATTGAGGTTCGACAATTGATTCCTGAGGGAAAGAGCATGGTTAATATTGTTATATTGGAATAACTTCCTTAAGGATCTAAAGATCTTCCTGGTGGTAATCTTTTCATAGATTTGAGGACACAAATGGTCCTTTATTGAATCTACCAAGATTCTCTTTTCCCTAACATCATTTTGTGTCCACTAAGCCTTCTCAGCTTCGTATTTTGGTTCCAGAACATTCTCATTCCCAACATTCAAGAGATCGTTTATTTCTAGCATAAGAAGAACCCTATACTTCCATAATCTGAAATTGGAACACCCATCAAGCCTATCTTCAACCCTCATCCCAATAATCTTGATTGCAAAACTAGACCAAAACCCGTAGCAAGAGATAGGTCACAGATGAAGTATGGAGGCTTGAAAAACTGGATTCAAATATAGATGCACTCTATTGAGGCGTTTCAGAGAAAGATAAAATCACTCCAAGTCTGTGGACAAAACAACTAAAATGTGGAATCCCTAGGTCTAAACCTCCAATAGTATTAGGTAAAAAATTGAAACTTCTCCAATCAATATTCGGCCTCCATAGAAATATGTGTCCTAGGAGGGAGAGTTTCTCTATGATCCTTTCGGAACGATCTGAGGTGGGAACACTCCAAAACATGGATCCCTATCTTTCGACAATGACTTCTTCTAGCACTAATTTGATACCATGTTAGAATTTGGAAAATTTAAAACCAAAATCACTAAAATAATATCTAATCACACAAAAAAAAAACAAAGAGTGGAGCTCATTTATCCACGATGATCCAAGATCATCTCCCAACCATATAAAAAAATGTCTCCCCCTAGGTCACCCTTACAAGAGAGATAAATTGATCAAAGATAGAATTACTTCCATATAGTAGTAGCACAACCCCAAGAAATAATAGAAAATCTTCTCCAAAGATGGAGAAACGCCATAAAATAGTCCTCTTTATAGCAGTACTTAAATTCTCTGGTGGACGATGAACTTGTGTAGTAGTGCTAAGTTGTTGTGTACCAAAAATGAGGAGAGGTTCCCTTTATTTATATAGTTTCTGGGTGACTTTTTAAACTGATCCAACTTGGCCTAATTACTAGGGATGACTTGTCAATTTACAATAATAAATTACATTTTAATTATTATTATTTAATTATTTGTTGAGCTGACTTAAGTGAGGATGCCTCACATGGATACTACAACAACACTATCCTTTCCTATGTTTGAATATATTAGAGCATCAACTATATTGACCTAACTTTAGATATAACCCGTAAGTGGAAGTGTCGACTATATCGACCAAGCTTCCCTAGCAGGCGTTTGACAATCATCATCACACAATTTGGTGAGGGTGTCTTAACACATCCCTTACACGACTCTAGCTTTCATAGGATACACAGTGGGTAATACCTCCACCCCTCCAGATATAACTAGGGTTAACACCTTATATTGAGCCATATTATGCAATTATTGTTCTTAAATTCACATCATCAAACAACCATTCTAGACAAGTTACGCACCATGTCAAACCCACACTTACCCACATATCATAGTAGTGTTTGAAATAATAAGAGAAACTTTATACTACACATTATTTTCATGATGCCAACGACATCCAATTTACCTCCTTACTAAAATCATTTCACTACTACATACCACATCATCTTGTAGGTTAGATAATTAATAACTTAAATACCATGTAAAATATAACCATTTCATGTGAGACTCATGTTATGTAATACTATTCAAGTAAACACCACATTTTTATTGTAGCACGCATCATATCCATATACATCCATAGTGTGAAACTTGAGCTAGTATCTATGTGTTTAAATTCCACATTTTGTTTCAATTGTGCAAAGGGAATCACATAACTATCATTATCATGAGAAGATGACAATAAAATCATATGTTGTCAACACATAAATAGGCCCCCACATGTACACATGCAATTTCTATATTAGCCTCATTGAGTCCAAATAGAGACTGAGTGAATGAAATACTAAGATGAGTAAAGTTAGATTTTTGATTGCATAAGGTTGAAATATGGGGCATTACATACACCGACAATTCAATAAATTTCATCACAAATTTATAATCATTCACAATATTAAGGAGAATTCTCGATGCATTATTCCTTCCTGCTATAAGACCTTAGCCATACTAGTCCCACTCGACCTTCACAGATCAACACGTCAATACTATCTAATTTTACTTATTTTATCACATGGAATGTGTTCTCATATTATATACTACATATTACATATGCAATTGGTATGTCTTCGTCAAGGCTTATCAAATACATTTTATCCCAAATAGTTAGTATGTTGTCAAACTTTATAGTACTTTTTTATATCACAATTCATAGGAAGATTGTGTCTCCCATTTAACATTTCCTTAGTTTCAAAATGTATTATTATGACTCATTTATCGGTTCTTAGCTTTATTGAATCACTTTCTAACAAATACCACTTACTTTCTCATTAGTAGTTTTAATTAGAGACAAACATGGTGAATTTTAGGTATAGGATCTCCTTTATCACAGCTAAGGTAGAGAAAGCCCCTCAGTCAACCAAAGTATTACAAGATGTAGAAAAGTTTAAGAACCAACTCCCTATATGGATCCATTACTGCAATCTATAATTCCAACCCGGTAATTATTACTCCCTTGATTACTTGCCCTTAATATTTTATTTTCAAATTATAACATTTATATACATGCAACGCTATCCACTTATGGCCTTTAGACCTTGTATGCACTTATATAGGTCCCTCTAATTCTCTCTTTTTATTATGAAATAATTTAATCAATGGGATGAACATTCTCCTCAATCCTCATAAATTCAACGAACTATGATTATCACTTATCTTTGGTTTGTTTATAAGGAAACTTTCTAGGTGAATACTATAATTGTATTACTAAATATGCATTTCTTCTTGTTAATCTTTTAACTTAATCATAAGTTATCATTGCTTTTCTTACAAGTATTGGTATTCTAGATGATTCTAACATACCATTCACATAATGCCCCTATGCAATATCCCAATTCACACTTAATTCTACTCTCTCATTCCTTCTATATGCTTACTCATTTTTTTTTTTAAATTTCCCTTTTTCCTACACCCCTTATGCACATTAATATATTAATATCACACTACTTCATATTCATCTACAATATGTTTTCTACGTGTCTTTCTTTAACTTATCTTAATGTATTCACCAATTATCTTTTACTCTTATATAATTTGCCTCTACTTCTTTATATTACCCCTTTTTTATACCTATTTTATATAATTATAATTTATTTTCAATTACTATTTGTAATTGATTTACTATTTACTTTATTGATCTACTTATATCCTTTACTTATCTGATTTACCTTTTATTATTCATCTTTTCTTCCACATTTTTATTACTATTTGCATACTCTATTTACCTCCATATCATATAATTTTTTACCATACCACCTTGTGTCATATGTACAAATACATTTCCCGCCGTGACTGTTACTACACGGATACTGACTCAGCAATTCTAGGCATTTCTCTTCCGAAGGAGGAGATCTCTTCTACCGAATTGGAGAAGCTCAAAATGGAACACTTTGTAAAGAAGGGTATTTTCTTAGCTCCAAAAAGTTATTGCTTAGTAACTGAAGATTCTGGTGATGTTGTTAGACAACACTTATTTATAAGTGCTATTTTTTGATTTCATTATACTTCACCACATCCATATTAACTTTACCATAAACTTATTAATTTTGCTATCCTATATAACCACCCAAACATAATTATCTTTGTATTTCCCAACTTTTACTCGCAACCCTCCTTTCTCTCACTACCCAACTTTACTAATTTTTTATACCTTAACTATTGGTGTTCTATTATCAATTATCGTAGAACTACATACGTATAAACTTTTGGATCTATATTTATTGACGAATATCTTTTACTCCATTCATAATTGCATACTCATTTTATCCTTTTAATAACCCCCCATTTCTATCAATACCTACGTGCCCATCAAGATTCAACTCGATTATTATAATGTTTTATCCTTTATAAGATTTAAATTGATCATTACTATTGATTTTTATAGTGCTATTATATTCTTTAGTGTGTTACTATGTCTACTCTAAATAAGCCATGAAACCTCTTTATTTCCTTTTTAATATTGGCTACGTATTCTACAATTTTAGCAGTATAAACTAAAATTATTTATAGAATGCTCATGCATGTACGAGTAAGTGATTTAAAAGTGTTTCTCCAGTAGTATAAACTAAAATTATTTATAGAATGCTCATGCATGTACGAGTAAGTGATTTAAAAGTGTTTCTCCAGTAGAATATAAGTGCAACAATAAACTATTTATATATTTCAGTTCATCTCATAACACACTCACCATTAGTTTATAGATGACACCATGCTTACGGGCTCTCGTTCTATCAATTAAGCCAAAGCTCTAAAGAAACTTCTTCTTACCTTCATGTGGCACTACTATTAACTTGGAAAAATCTCATGTCTTATTGAAACTTCTTCTTATTGTCTATCAATTAAGCCAAAGCTCTAAAGAAACTTCTTCTTACCTTCATGCAAGCATGTGGCACTATTGTTAACTTGGAAAAATCTCATGTCTTTTTTTTCAATATTTCCCTAGATTTTCAATCTAGAATTGTTTGTTTTCAAAGAGGATCTCTCCCTTAAATTTTTTTGGGAGCTCTCCTGATTAAAAAAATCCCTCATAAATGTATCCTAGGAAGGCCTGCTCAATTCTCTTACTCTCAAGCTTTCAAATTGGACCTTTAGTCCACTTAATCTTCCCGCAAAAGTGGTGCTACTCAAATCAGTTCTACAAGAAATTGCCTCTTTACCTTTTTTCATTGATGGCGGCTCCTAAGCATATCGTTAAGAAAATTAGAAACCTGCAATGTAACTTATTGTGGAGTGGCAAAGCCTCATCAAAAAAATGGGCTCTGGTTGCTTGGGATAAACTATGTTTTCCTAAGCTAAAAGGTGGTCTAGGTCTTGGAGATCCAGAGCTTCTCAGCAATGTCAAGTCAACGAAAACCTGATGGAAGTTGGTAATGGGGTCCTCATCCCTTGGGACACTATTTGGAGAGACACATATGAACTCCCTAACCTTAGAGAATACTAATAAGAATAGAATGGGAAAGAAAAGGTTCCATTATTTGGAACTCAACCTGGTCTCCAAAAGAGTTGATCATGAAGCACAACTTCTAGGAAATAAGGGATGGAAACATTGCATTATTTTAGGAAGATACTTGGAAGAAACTTCCCCCCTTAACGTCATATTAATCTTCCACTCATCTCATAAAAAAATCCATTATAAAATATGAGAACATCATTTTTGCCTATTGGAATAAAAATGACATCCATGAGGAATGGAGGTAGTGGTTAAACAGAGATCAATGGATCCCTCAGTCTAAGGACCCAGAAAAAGAACTCTTCTAGAAAGATATTCAATCCAGAAAAATCAAAAGAAAGAAAGGAAAAGATCAACTTCGATGGGGTTACAAACTTACAAGTTAACATGAACCTTCACCATTAAGGAGGCTTATCATCTTCTTTTAGAGAGTAACAACAAACCAGATGAACCAATTTGGAAAAAAATTGGACAAGAAAATTTTGGCCTAAAATTTCAATCTTTCTCTAGCTAGTAATGCATAATAAAATTATTACCTAGGATAAGTTCCAGATAAGAGGTTTGCAGGACCTTCAAGATGCACCCTTTGTAAGAATCAGGAAGAAGATATGAATCACTTGTTGAATAGTTTCTCTTTCAATAGCATGTTCTGCGACAAATAAACCATACTATTATGATAGTCTGACATAGATATAGGCTCAATAAGGACCACCCTTTCAATATGGTGAAAGGAACCTTTTAAGAACATCATTATTAACAGAATTTGACACCTCCTACAAGGATTCATCGTATTGTTGGTATGGAGGGAACGTAATCAATGTATTTTTAAAGAAGAAAAATGGAAGCCTAATAAGATATGGATAATCCTTTAATACAACATCCAGGAGACCCTAAACTAGTCCTCTTGGACCATGAAGACATGGCTTGGGAACCTCGAGAACAGAGTATCTGGAACAATTAGACTCCAATTATCATAATAAATCCGTCCATCATCTTTACCTATAATAACTCATTATTCACAAGATTTATCTCTCTTACTAACTTTGAATTATTGTGCTGAGAGGTGCTTTACAGCCCAGTATGAGGGAGATCCTGTAATGTTACGTAACGTCATTTTTATTAATAATTTTTTTTTTAATTATAGGCCAAAATAATTGTCCACCATAAAAACAACCTAATATGGGGGAGATGTTGTAATCTTCTTACCTAACAAGGCCAAAATAAATGTCGGCGACAAAAACAACCTATTATGAGGGAGATGTTGTAATCTTCCTACCTAACAAAACAATAAAAAAGTAAAAATTTAATTATTTGTAAAAAAAATGTGGGTCAGGACAAAAATACAATATGGGGGAGATGTTGTAATGTTCCTACATAAATTGAATTATCCGCAAAAAAATGTTGGCTTTGCACATGGTTTTAAAACCATGTGCAAGGCCTTGTAAACAACCCATGGTTTTATTGTACAAGGTTTAGGAGGGCCTTGCACATGGTTTTAAAACCATGTGTAAAGCCTCCTAAACAACCCATGGTTTTATTGTACATGGTTTAGGAGGGCCTTGCAAATGGTTTTAAGACCATGTGCAAGGCCTCCTAAACAACCGATGGTTGTAGGAGGGCCCTACATATGGTTTTAAAACCATGTATGGGGAAATGTTGTAATGTTCGTTCGTAACAAAATAAAAAATAATAAAAAATATTATATGTCGGCCATAAATAATATTAAATATTAATAATACAAATATTATATGTGGACCTTAAATAAAAAGATGTGTCTTTTGGTTTGAACCAAATCAATGGATACCTAAAAAGAGATTTGATCCCTCTCGACGCTTGATAGAGCCTAGGATTTGGATCTACGCTGGTCGTAAGCGCATCCTACCTTGCTTGTACTTTCTAATCATGACTATTAATGGGAATTCAATCTTGAGTTTGCTCATCAGATTAATGTTCCCGATAGACCTCATGAAAAGGATTCCAATGATGTTAATTCGTCCCAGACCCCCAAACATAAAAGTGAATTCTATGGCAAAATAAATACAGTTCTATGAAATCAAAACTCTTGTGCTTAGTATAAGATATTTAATCAAGGAAATTTGGTCGGTCGCTTTTTATGTTCGGGACAATTGGGTTCTGATCAAAATGATGAATCAAGATGAGAGCAGGGGTTCTGGGGATGAAAACAAGAGGCAATACTAGTTGGACAGAGGTTCCTCTGTTGTTAATAATTATTCCTATGAATGGGGTTGTGAAGGTCACCAACGTACTATATTATACTCAAACTGAAACAACTACAAAGTAGACTCAAACCAAACATATTCTATAAGAGAAAGAAAACAAGGTTTGAGTGGTAGAGATTATACACCTTATTTCTGAAGGTTGGTCCTAGATTTGCTTTCCTTCAAACCAATATCCAATCTGCTGCTCCAAGACCTGCAAGAAAAGATACCCTCCTCAAACACTTTTGACCATCATAAATATGAAACATGTATATGAAAGAGACTGAAACTTATCATTGAAGTTAAAATCTATGAACATGATTCATTAAAGATAAAAAAGTGTACACAAATTAGTGGAAAGGGAAGATCTATTTATTAATCAAGTAAATTAAAACAATTACAATTATACCTCAGTTTGACATTGAATCCTTGAAACCATGACCTAGGTCTCCTTTCTCCTCTTTTCTACCCAAAATCCTCAAGCATAATCTTAGGTTAAGTGTTCTCTCTCTTGCTACTTTTCGCTCTCATCATTTTATGACAAAATGAGAATAGCAGTTGCGAGGCTAAAGTAGTGGGGAAGGTGGAGAAGTTACAAAAGCGAACTCAACCACCTTCTAATTAACCTCTTTTTATTTTTACTTAATTTTTTAGGGACACACTAGTGGCACAAAGGGAACCTACGTGTGACACACGATTTTCCCTTAGATGACACGCGTGTACAACTCTTAGGGTAAAAACACTAGTTGTACACACTCAACTTGCGTGTGGAACACGAGTTGCTATATTTCGGGTCGTGTTTAGGTTGGTTTCCATGCTTATCCCTTTATCCAAATGGATATATATGTCCTTCCACCTATTCCACTAGCTTAAAACAATTTTCTATTTTGGCAATTTTCTAGTAATTGTTTTATAGTTTTTTAGGTCTTGAACTTCTGGGGTCGTTTTGATGTTTTTTTGGGTCCCCAGCTGCCTGATTATTAATATCATGTTATTTTTAGTTCTCAATCCACTATGGTACTCCTCAGACGGATCTTTCCAATGGTCTACCGAGCGCCCCAAATAGAGACCGTATGCAAAATTTATGACCCCAGGAAGTTGACTACTCAACTAACCACCTTGGGGCTACAAACTTTATTATAGTTCATCTCCCAGGGTTAGGTTTTTGGATGTTTAGGGTTATTTCCCTCACTCTTATGATAAATAATCCCTTTCAAAATATTTTTGTATTCATCTTGTGAAGAATGAGCGTAGCCGCCACATCTCTTCTCAAAGATATAGCTACCACCATTATAGTTGCTTTTATTTTACAATCTGTTATGTTTCTTTTCAATTTAATAGAATATGAGTTTACTGTATCAATGTGTTTCTTACAATATATTTGTGTGTGTGTGTGTGTGTGTGTGTGTGTGTGTGTGTGTGTGTGTGTGTGTGTGTGTGTGTGTGTGTGTGTATTTTTTTTATTTTTATTTTTTTCTCTTTCATTCTGTTCTCACATAAATATGGATCATCCCTGGTGCCATAATATCCCATTACGATCATGATCATGGTGAGAGTTCTGGAGATGATTAGAGCTGGTACTGTCATAAAGGATATTTTCTAGTCCAGACTAGGATTTAACTCTTCCAACCTTCAATCCATTTGAAGCAATAACTCCATGCATGTGATATACAACCCTTCCATATTATTGTTGGTGTGGGAGGTAATGGTTGGTACGAACACCATCTGTTCTTTGCATTGAGGAGGTGGCGTCATAATGGTTAGTGAGATGCCTCATGTGCTCACACAAACCTAACCTATAGTTTCATCACATGAGCTATCCTAGTTTGGAACCCTACATGGGGTAAGAATGAATTCATTTTCCAAATGCTAACATTGCTCTCGAAGATAGGAGGGGAACACATCTTCTAACGCATAGCTAATCATTGGATCTTAGGGCTTTGCACTTGTATTGTTAAAGCAGTCAACCACCTCATTGGTAGTTCTTCAAACATGTTGGGGTATGAGAGTATAAAATTGGGTAATCAAAGGGAGGATCTGTTCGAGCATGGTTTCAAGACTTAAGTTAGAGGACAATTTTGATAGCTTCGTCCCATGCTGGATCTTTCTGACCAGGTTTATCATAATGTTGGAATATTCTTCTACAATTAAAGTATTCCAACCTCTCTCTTTTGCAATCTGAATCCCTTTGATAATATCTTGGAGTTCAATTGCATTATTTGAGTTGATACCAATGTATTCAGCATAGGCCCAAATAATATTTCCTAGACTACTTCTGAAGATGCCCTCGACCCCTGCTACCCTAGGATTCCCTTTAGAAGCATTGTCAAAGTTTAGTTTGACAAAAATCGTTGCTGGTGGAGAATAGTGGATGGGGCTACTTATATAATCATTTGATCTTGTTCCTTAGGAATGATTCACCTAAAACTTGATATTTCAAGCTTAAAGAATGGGGCGTTCATTATTAGAGCATTTTAAATCTTTTGGGGTCCGATTTCCCAAATGAATTGTTTCTTGAATCGACCTAAATAGTGTGTGCCAAAGGGAGTCATTTATCATTTACATCTATTTGAAGATTTTGTAATTGCATTCCTCTCCAAATAGTCCATAATAGGAATCCGGGGAAGAGATTCCAAACTATGTTAAGGATTAGATTCTTGAAAGGTCAAGGTTTCCATAGCTCTAGAGTTTGATAGATAGAGTCTTGGCATCGATTAGATTGCTTGAAAATTATGGATCCCTTGTCCCATAACGAGCTTGCTAGGGGACAACATTCATTCAAAAAATGATTTGAGGTATCCTGATCCACTCGGCACATGACATAGATCAAAGGTCCTAGGAATCCCCTTATTATAAGCTAGTCCCAAGTTAGAAAACGACCTTTCACAATTAGCTATAGGAAAAATAATATTTTGGGCCAAATTTTGTGGTCCATATTTTGTTCCATATACCTTCCTGTTGAAGGGTGTCATGGCCTACTAGTAGGGAATATTCCTTAATGGTGAAACCTCCTTTTGACAGATGTACCCATCTAAGTTTGTCCTATTGTATAGATATTTTAATGCAATAGGCCCGCAACTCATAGTAAAACTCATTCCATCCTTCCAACGAGGGGGATCCCAGTTAGTGGTTTGATTATTTCCATTGTCACCATTCAAAGTTGGGGTGTTCATAGCCCAATATTGCCTGACATTGGTAACTTGATTGTTTATTAACTCTGTTTGCATTTGTTGAACATCCTAAGAGGCGTGGATTCGTGGGAGTTGTTTCCAACTATCTCCCCAAAAGAGAGCAAAACTTCCATCCCTTATCTATGAGAAGCTGTGGGATTTAATCAAGTCTCACTTGGCCCATGCCGCATTCCAAATGAGTGAACCACTTATAAGATCATCTAGATGAATGAGATCCCAATGGGGGATGTTTATAGTGTGTTTTTTCTTCCATAATCTAGTCCAACGATTGTTGTTTTTAGTGAGGTTTCACCACCATATTTTTGCTTTGAGAGAATGATTAAGAATATCTAGGTCCCTTAGGCCAAACCCCCTATTGATTTTTGGGTACAAATAGTAGACTGACCCACTAGAGGTCACTTCCTTTCCCTAGTTTCTCCTCCGCAAATGAAGGAATGTGAATGTTTGTAATGGCTTTGAGAATCTACTTAGAAGTGTTGAGAGTACAACTTCGGGAGTCATTCCCATGAGACTTGTGTTGTATCAAGTCTGAAATATATGTCGTATTAGGTTCAGATCTTCTCCATGGAACTTATGTTGTATTACGTTCACTAACTTATGTTGTATTAAGTTAAAGATCTTATGTTGTATTAAGCTATGATCTTGTCCTATTCGAGAGAGATGATTTTACTGGGATCTTATGTCGTATTAATACCATGACCTTATGTTGCGTTAAGGTCGTAGACTTGTGTTATATCAAGTTTGGACTTGTTTCGTATCAATTCAAATGATTCTCATAGATGGTCCCCTATGAGATGGTTCTCCTTAACTGGAGATGGTATTGTGTTGTATCAATACCGCATGACTTATGTTGTATTAAGTCTCAAGGATATAATATGTGATGTATGACTAATCATGGTCACCAGGTGCTACAAGTATCCTTTAGGGATTAGCTACCCCTAGAGTGATTTATTTTAGCATATGACTATATGAACTAGGGTAATACATCTGATCATAGGTTCAGAACAATTCTTATGAGTATGATATGATATAGATGATTAATTAATAAATCACATATGGACCATGCATAGATAATTAATATGAGCAAAAAGATAGAGAGCGAATTTGAATTGCACATGTATGCCTCCAAGTAAACTCGAATTAATAAGACATCAGTTGAGTATTAGTTGTGATAAACAATGTTCAGTTAATTAAGGAATCAACTCATTAATTTATGCAAAGTTGTTGTTGAAGATGACATTGATGGAGAAGCACTTGTTACATTCAATTATGTTTAGTTACATTCAGTTTTGTTCAATCACATTTCAATTCCATTTGGTTACATGTAGTTCCATTCAGTTTAGTTCAATTAACAACTCAGTGAATTAATGAAGGGCGCATATCTTCAGTGTGGGAGATAATTATGAAGTTCCAACTTGGCACCAAGTCTGTGAGTGTGCATGGTTGAATATGTAACAATGCTCATAGTGTTAACAAGTTCTTGAAGCATGCAACCATTCACTACATGCGTTGTATGACTAGGTTCTAGCTTGTTATTAAAGTGTGATGCACTTGGCAAGTCTAGTACATAGTTCCATTTGATCTCTCCTCTCTTGTGCTCCCTGATCAAGTAATTTGCTATTGTGTTGTAGTCATTCTCTATCCATTATCTATCATACTCAAAGATTGTTTGTTGGGTTTTTTATCCTCCGAATCAATGGAGGGTATTCCCAGGGTACATCATGTGTTCTATGGTTTGATTTATTTATGTCTTTGGATTATTGATGATATCTATATGTACTGTAATTATGTATTAAAGTTTTAAAGTCGAAGTTTCTCAAAAACTAACATGGTATCAGAGCAAGGGCATGAGGGATCTTAGTTTTTCCCATGCAAGCTAAAGCCTACATGATCTTGAAGCATTGAGCAAAGATCTTGAAGCAATGGCATCAATATCTGTCCGAACAGAAGATTGGATTGAAGGAACATCCAAATTCAAACAAATGAAAGGAAATGGTGTTAATAATTATTTAGGATCATGATCTATATTTCTATGTGAACTCATTGAGTGAGGAGTCTTCATCCAATGCAAGGCGAATTAAAGAGCAAGTCAATATGCACCATTTTTGTCACTTTTCAAAAGACAAATTTCGTGGAAATGTTATGATCAATTTGTGAGGAAAAAGAAAAACGGTTGAAAACCCACTTCCCAAATGGGCCGATTTAGCTTATCGGTTAGCAAATTTCAAAAATTCACAACGGTTTGAGAGATACGATCATGTATTTGAAGATGAAATTTTCAGAATTTGTGTTATGGTCGTTTTTCCAAAACTGGATGAACTCGTTGAACGACCGAGGGATTTATGGATTGTATATTATCCTTCTACAATAGATCTTGTGTGTAGTGAGATCCTAACTCATTTAAAGAAGAGGATGATGATCACTGGAAGAGGTTTTCCTAAAGAAGAGAATTCACTCCAGGTTGTATGGGATCCAATTTCTCCATGCAAAGATTAACTACCTCGTCCATGCACTCAAATTTGCAAAGAGATCAAGATCGAGGGACTCCATTAATCTAAGGAAGGAAGCAGAGATCAAGAGGGAGCATGCATAACAATAAAATATATGTACTTGCATTTTTATTATATGGTATTTACATCTATATATTTTTTAATGTTTTCATTACATACATATAGAGATTCATATTCCTGAGATTAGGAACTGTGAACATATATGTTGATTGTCTTTCATTTATTTGCAAATAAACAAATTCATAAGATATGAATATAAAGCATGCATGATTGTTTCATAAGATATGAATAATGCATGATTGTTTCACATGATATGAATGTTGGATTGCATGATTGTTCATAAAGATATGAAAATAGAGTTGCACGATTGATTCATGAGACATGAATGTTATGATTGTTCATAAAGATATGAATATAGAGTTGCATGATTATTTGATTATCATATGCTTTTATAAAATCAGATTTTGTTTTATTACAATATGTATTCCTGGACTTGGAACTATGGTTATCATATACATTGTTTTTTATGTCTTTATTGGCATGTTATGAATCTCATGAGTCCATATTTTGCGAGATGATATATGATTGATATAAGACTTATGTAATACTGATATAATGCTGAAAACATCCTTCATAAGGCATGAGAACTAGGGTTTCATGATTGCTTCATAAGTTGTGAACATAGGACTACATGTTTGGCTAGATAGAGGGCTACATGTTTACCTCATGAGATATGAACATGGGGTTGTATATTTATTTCATAAAATGTGTTTTTTTGGATTGATATAGGGCTGATATAGGGCTGCATACCAGTACATAAGATTATAATGGGTTATGATTAATTGGTTGGTCAATATCTGTACATAACTATGTAAATCATTATAATTCATGAGTATGAAATGGTCCTAACCATTAGAATAAATTGTATTGTAGGGAAAATTAATATTCCCTTACCTACAAGTAAAGAAGGACATGAATGTGGAGTCATTCCACTGGCTGAGCCTGAAAGAGAACATTTCAGGAGATTCCTATGCCTCTTGGAAAGCAAACAAAATATATGTCTTAATTCTATTCCGATAGATGTGAAGAATCCTAAAGATATTATGTCTTATTTACATTCATGTGACAAAGAATAGCTTCAGATATATATGAGCATAAGTCTTCATGATGGAGGACCTAGATTATGATTCTCACATTTACATGGTGAGAGGGAGTTGCTAGTCTCGCTATCTTCTGAAGAACCAGTGTAACTGGTTGGTGTACCTCCTGTAAAAAGGAGACCTGCATGATGCTCATAATTCAGAAGGAAGCTCGGAACAATATTCAAGAATATTGTTATGATTCTTATGATTAGAGGTGTGGAAATCACCAGATAATATTTTCCTTAGTTAAGGAAAATGTGCAGCAGAGATTCTGAAGAGTTTCAAGATGCAGGATTAAAAGTCCATGGTCATTTATATGAAATAGAAATATGAAGTTTAGATCATATTTGGAATATCTCTCAAGTTAGTTGAGATGTATTTGGTTAGTCACATGTCCCAAGATCTGTTATATTCTTTGTAGTATGTACATAGACATGTACAAAGCATGTGTTATAGTATCTACTTGGTACAAGTGTATGTGGACTCATATATGTCTTGCTCAGTGAAATAGAGTTTCAAAGATATATGAAATCTGACTAGTATAGTGATCGAAGAAAGATCACACGTGTTTCTCTAGATAGAGCATGATTGAAAAGCAGTAAAAATTTATGAGGTTTCTAGTCATATATATCTAAGACATGATACATATCCACATATGAGCACCATTTCTAGAATTCTTACTAAGCCTCTGTCTGGGGCAAGCTTGGTATAGTACATCAAAACTCCTCTAATTGAAGAGGGAGTAGTGATGTGTCTTCACAGGAAGTAGAAGAGAAATTCCCCATCAGTTAGTCATGATACATGTCTAAGGTAGTCAAGGGTTGTGATACCTTGTGGAGATAATCCACATGAGTAGAAATATGATCACAAATCTCATAGACTATTGATACTCAAGAATATTTATAGTCTGGATTGTCAGAGAACAGTTAAACCTCTTGGATAGGTAGTTAGGGTGTTACAATATAAAGAGAATGATCACTAAAAAAGTGATCATGCCTTGAAGAACATCACAGAGAATGACAATCTCATAGGCAACCTCTCCTAATAGAAGATTGAACAAGTCAACAAATGTTGAAGAGTGAAAGAAAAGATAAGACTTTCTTTCTGCATGTTATTACACATTTGTTGTATAATGTTGTATGTGATGGATTTAAAATCTAGGGTTTCTAGTTTAGAGAAACATTATCCTCGATTGGATCCAAATGATGCTACTATGTGTAAGTATCTAGTTGGTCTTTGTGCAGACCACTTGTATTTCATGTTTACTACTAAGCATATGTCGAGTACCTTTGAGGTATGTTAGAACAGGCTCCTTACTATATTTGATACATGGTATACTTATTTGATTGTGTTATCCAACTATTGTGTTATCCAACTATTGTTTTATCCAATTTTGTTGAGTGAAGTTTCTGTTGAGACTTTCTAGGTATTGAAGAAGGAAAAAATATTGGTCTAGGAGTTGGGGTATGTAGACATTGGTAATGATCCCTGAGTGATTAGTACTAAAAATATGAAATTTTCCTGTTAGGGTGTTACAATTGGAGAAGTTGTCCTTAAGATTAAGGGTATTGGGATTCTATATTAGAGCCAAGATTCCCCCATTTCCTTGAGCATCCACCACAATTGCTTTTGCATATTTATAGCATCTAGTAAGGATCTGTTGAAGGGTTACCTCATTGCATTTTGTTTCTTTGAGCATCAAGAGGTCTTGATGGCGTTTCCTGATTAATTTTCTAAGCATTCTATGTTTGGAGGTACTATTTATTCCTCTAATGTTCCAAGATATAATATTCATATTTTAACTTTTTATGAATAGGAGGTTAGATTGGCGTAATTAGATTAGATTTCCCATAATTGATTAGGAAGGCCCTTGCTTCCTTGATTAACTGTATTGTGGTTTTGCGTCCCCTTCTTTTGTGTTCCTGCTAAATTTTTTGGGGTTATTTTCTTTTTAGAGTACAAACTCCTAGACGGTTGATATTGGTTTGTTTGACTATTGAGTAAGCGACATTGAGGAGGGAAAGTTGCTTAGATGGAAGTGATTGAAGCTCCTTATGGCAGCAAGCTTCCATGAATGCTGCCAAGTCTAGTTCATTGAGTTCCATGTCTTCCCCTTCCTCTAGGTCCTCCTATTTCCATGAGATCTAGATTCATATCTAGGGTTTAGGACTCCATAGGGGGATCATTCATATGAAAGAGGGCTCTATAACAAGGGTGAGGACAAGCGTGCCAGCTTTGATTGAAAAAGGATCTAGTTCTCAAGGGTCTAGTTGTTTAGATTAGGGAGGTGTTGGTATTTTGGCTGCAGTTGTTAAAAGAAATATCAAAAGTGTTCTTGGTTGAATGTGTAGAAGGGTTCATAGGTAGGGATTGCGATCCCCAGATCGACGTTTCGAGTCTGCTTTAGAAAAACCTTCTTTGAATGTTTTACTTATGTTAGAGGGAAAATTAGGCTTGGAGTTGAGAGTGCATTCCCGAAATAAACTCCCATATACATAGCACTTTCGACAACGAAAAATGGATATGCTCATAGTTTATGGTCAACAACCATTCATCATCTCCGTGGGATAGGAATATTTCCTTTGGGATAGGATTTTAAACATTTAGGTAGATGTAAAAGCATGCATAAGCCATGTAGTGCCCTATTTGAGTTGCATAAGATAGTTGCACAAATTTCCCAAGGGAAATGCCTATGCCCTCCAGG
Source organism: Pseudotsuga menziesii (assembly GCA_001517045.1). Classification (NCBI taxonomy): domain Eukaryota; kingdom Viridiplantae; phylum Streptophyta; class Pinopsida; order Pinales; family Pinaceae; genus Pseudotsuga; species Pseudotsuga menziesii. The sequence continues at coordinate 185,585 of LPNX010719166.1, read as the reverse complement.
ATACCCAAAATTCATGTGGTAAGGTGAGTAATCAGATCCAAATTGGGGTTATCCCGAAGCTCTTTTTTTCAGGGCAGAATCTTTCTTTCCAGTCTCACATAAACAACCTGACAACATTGAAGAAGTATGGTCCTCCTTGGAAAATTCGATTCCTGTCCTCTGGATTGTGGAAAATCACCCTTAAGAATCCATTGGATCCCAATCTTAGATCACATTGTCCTTTTGGTTTCCATCTATTCTTTATCCAGCTGACCAACGCTTGTTTTGTGGGCTAGAGTCCCATATATTTGCAAATTAAAGCATGATCTTGCATGTACATTGAATCTTTTGGATAACAAGAGTATATTCGACTTCATACCTAATGATATGGTTGGATTTTGGCAAATAAATTCTTGTTGCTTGATTGCAATCAATCCCAAAGGATACATATTGCTACATGTTGGGCTTAGTCGACGCATTTCCTACATCTCCCATTCCTAGCGCATGGGAGGGTTTTTCCATATTTACAGTAAAGCTTGAAGGCCTAGCGGTCAAACTAAATATCCTGTTTTTTGTTGGCATTGTTACCTAACTATAGGAGGGAGAAACACCCCCCTAAAGCCACCATGGAGGAGGGTGAAGTTTAGAGGTGGAATTTCATATTCAGAAGCTTAGAAACCCTAATAGTTTTCCATTTATAATCACCTTCTAATCAATCATTCCTTTATTTATTCTAAATATTATAATAATATTATTATAAACCTAAAAAAACCATTATATATATATAAAATAAATAATTAAGCTCATTCAAAAATACACCTTATCACATGTTACACCTCACTTTAATTTAGTAAGTATGGATGTTTTAGTTTCCTTTTATCCTACTCGCTCTAGAGGTGTCTCTATGTTACGTCATTCTTTAAATTCCAATTTTTTAACTCATAATGACACGATAGTATATTTGAGTGGATAGGTTTTTTCCTCTCAAGGCAGGTTCTGAAAGACTGTTCCAGTTTCGTCTTCCCTCCACCCAATAAAAATGTGCAAAGTGTCTATAAATTAGTAGATTAGTAGGTTATTTTTTAAAATAAATTATTAACATGTCTCAAGTTTGAAGTGTTCTTCTAGTTTCGGTTCATGAGGTTTGGCCGTGTTCAAATGGTTTTGTGTTATGTTGGGTTCCTCATAATCAATTTATAGTCTTTCATGTTGGTTTTCTCCGGAGCTTTCTAGGAGAATCTAGGCCCGGATCTTACAGGTCAATTTATTACCATGGACATATGATTTCAACCATTTACTTGTTATTTGGTTTCTCACCAAATCTAACCCTGGTTTTTACCATTTCGTAGGAGATTACAAGCGAGCTATTTTCATGCACAGAGGTTTAAACTTGTTTTGCTTGAATGGAAGAGTTCGAACCAGCTCTAAAAGATACAGTCGTTGCCATTACTTTTTTTTTCCAGTGTTACATGTGGACACACGCCCCCCTCGCTCCCTGCGCCCCGGGGGCTCGGGGGCTTCTGGGGTAACGTTTCCCAGCATCCCCAAAATCCGAAAACTCTCGGAAACTCACAAAGGGGCACGTTCCCCTGTTCTGCAGCGTGCTCCAGTGAAGGGGGGCTCCCGCACGCCCCCTCCAGAAACTGGGGGGCTCCTAGACACCCCCAACGATTTTCCCAATTAAAGTTTAAAAGAACAAAAGTTTAATTTTAATTGTTGTTTAGTCTCTATTTCAGGCTTAGTCTTTAGTAATTTACTATTTCACTATTTTCAATTACAATGACTGAAATTAGAAACATGAATATCAAGATTCAAATGACAAATTTGAAAATTATCATGATGAATTGTATAACGTGTTTGTATTATTAATTTGTTATATTTTGATTTACATTGCACAATGATAAACTTAGTATTTACTATTTATTATTTACTTTTAGTAGTTTACATGGGATGAATCATTGAATTGTTATTGCTAAGATTTAATAATTTATAATATTAATTTTTATTAAGACCTGGACGTCCTCTCGCCCCCCTCGAATTTAGCTAAAATTTGGGGGTGGTCTCCACACGTCCCCAATGTGTGTCCCGAAAACTTGGGGAACATTGCATTTTTTATCTGAGTTAAAGGTAAGTTCTTCCTTTTGACAGAGTTTTTATGTGGGTTATATGATCTTTAACCTTCATGTGGGTTATATGTTCTTTACATTTTTTATCTTGGTTAAAGGTAAGTTCTTCCTTTTGACAGAGTTTTTATGTGGGTTATATGTTCTTTGCGCTTCATGTGGGTAATATGTTCTTTACCCTCCTGCACTAGCTCTTTCTTATCCATTGTTCTTATTTGACTTTGCATGAGATGGCCTTTCGAAACTAGGTGTTTGGATTTGCTGCTTTCTTTTGGCGCCTTCCTTTACCAAATAAGCTACATCTTTTGTAAACTAAGCTACATATTTTGTAGTGACCTACAGGGTTACTCTACGCCATGGCCATGAGATGCATTCATTTCTTTACTATTTATCTTAGAGTTATAATGGCTTCTTGGGTGAGAGCAAGGTTCTATTTGACCCTCTCTTTAGCCGATCTGAGTATTATCATATGGTGTTAGCAAGGGTTTTATCTTAACTTTGTTTTGGTAGGGTTCGAGAAGGCAAAAAAGGGTTTTATCTGTCGTTAGATTATTATGTGTAATTATAGAGGTTATTGTGTCACTTTAATGGATTTAGAATATCTGTACATCCAGTTCTCCCAATGAAACAGTTTTCTATTTTTGTATGCAATTTGATAATTGTCTTCTGTAATTCGTCGACAAGTGACTACAATAGGAAAAAAAAATACGATGCATCTTCCTCACAGTCCTTCACGTTTGAGGAGGGGATTGTAAATAATTCAGGAGGATGAGTTTTGGGAGGAAGCACCAACATAAACGCTAGCTTCCATTCCAGAATGGGATCTACGTTCATATGAAGCACAAAATGGAAAAAATGCTTTCCGAAATGGGCTTTATGAAGCTGGATTCCGGCCATACAATGGCTACATCTTGGAACATGTTGTGGGAACTAAAATTGGTGGGTCAACTTTAGAGTGCTTACAAAATCGCAGTGCATTTTCTCGATTCATATTATTGAGTGGTTACAGAATCACAGTGCATGCATTTTCTTAATACAAGTTATTGAGTGCTTAAAGAAATGCACTTCATTTTCTTGATCGAAATTATTGAGTTCATAAAAGTATTACATAGCATTTATTGATTATGGAGAAAATAATTCGTGTCGTGCTGCTTGCTTGATTAACAGGAGAAGATAGTTCAAGAACGAAGGCTTTGGACTCTGTTAAATCCAGCCAGAGGAGGCGAAGTGATTATTTCTTCTTGTGATATTGATCATTTCTTCTTTATCGAAGCAGCCAATGCTCCAATTGCCAACCAGTCATCCTTGACGAACATGTACGTTCAAGCCATCCAATTCACCAACAACCAAGTTAACCATTAACTTCCAGCTTGAAGCTTCCAAATTACACAGAGCCCAAATTCATCAGGAATATATATCTATATGGGAAGCATTATTGAGAAGGTAGAAAGGCTTTTGTCAAAAGGGGAGCTCCGTCTAAGGTTTGTGGATGTTAAATCTAATCCTTTTGTGAGGTTTAACTACTTTGCAAACCAGGTGGATTTTCAAAATTTGTGTAAAGGGATTGCGCACCATAAGAAAGGTTTTGAAAACACATTCCATCAGGGATTATACAATGTGGTTTATTGGTCCTTAGCTTCCTGTAAATACAAGCGACAACAAGGCCATGGAAGCATTCTGCTGGCAGAATATGGCTACACTATGGCACTAATTGTATGAGTGGATGTAAACCACATTCTGCAACACAAATTTCCTTTAATTGTATCACTAGTTGGACGTAAAACTATGTTTTGTGTAAACTAGAATCCATGGCCCAAGGAATTGTATCCCCTATGTAAAATGAAGAAATACCTCCAACAACGAACGCTTTGTTCTGTGCAAGCATTATAAAGAAAAAGTATACTTGCCTTAAGTACGCCAACGATGGCTATACATGTATTTAACCTTGGGTAATTGTGATAAAAAACAAAGAACATACATGTATTTAATCTTCCATGGTTTTTGTCAACATTGGTCTAAACGAATTTGCAATTGGCTTTCACTTAAGGCAATCTCAATACAAATCAGCAATAAATTAATATTAATAGAAGCCGATGGGCACACAAGTAGGTGAGATTTAGAACAGTTGTGACATGCATCCCATATTTCCATGAAAAGGTGGTTTGAGGTATTTTCTACATTTAGACTTTGTGAAAAGGTGGTCTGAGGTATTTTCTACTACATTTAGACTTTGCTTGAGGATATTATGCACCAAAGCAAAAACACTAGAAGCAAACATGTGGCCGGATTTCTTCCACCATATGCATTCATCTCTATTCCAAAATTTGGATCAATATTATGATGTATAGAATGTGCAAGAATATTATGGACTGAATACACCATAGCTTTTAACGATTTATAATAGTCAATCTAAGTTGCCAGGAAACCAAACCACGGGGATTTCACTTAGTGAACCTTTCACATAGCACGTGCGATCATGGGATATTAAAGAATACCCTTAATTTCCAGAGATATTGACCCAAAATATTTTTGTTGAAACCCCCTCCCAATACTTAAAACCTCCTCCCCGGCCCTTTTTATACCTCAATCCTTATGAACGACCCTACCCACCCCCACCTTAAACCCCTCATCCCCCCTAATACATGCCATATATTGGTTCAATTTTTGATAATTTTAAAACCCACAATATAAACTAACGTGATAGGATATTGGTAAAAAAGTGAAGCCCCCGTGCAGGAAACGTGGGTACGGGGACGGGGACGCCACTTTTTGAAACAGGGTACTTGGGTACGTCGGGGGTACTGTAGACATATGTGTGTGTGTGTGTGTGTGTGTGCATGTGTGAGTGTTAAAATTTATAAAAATAAAACATTTCACACTCACATCATATATGCATATTTGATATTTCTAAATTCAATGATTCATATGAACATTCGCATTGAAAATTTGAAACATAAAATAATAAATTTGATAAATAACATGACATAGACTCATAGTAGATATCAACTGGAAGACTGAAGTTATATTAATTAAATGAACAACATAAAACATTATATGTCCATTACACCATGAGTTCAAACTTCATTGCCATACTACATCCAAAATTTGCCTAAAGACATTTTTAGACATGAAAAAGAAAGTTCAAAACAGTAAACATTGAACATGAACAAGATAGTTGATTTGGCTTCCTCAAGCCATGCCATCAGCATCCTTAGGATCAATGTCATTAGCATCACTTAGGTCTTCTGTCACGTCGTCGTTGGAGTAGTGAGCACAGTGCACTAGCAGTGAGAAATGCACTGTTGCGCTGGTTTAGGTAAGGGGCAATGGCCCACATAACATGTGTTTTAGTGATTTATTATTTATTTTTTAAAATTTTGAACTTTAAACTTTGCAAATCAACTCATCCCGAACAACGAGCTAAGATAAATTGTCCAACCGCTGTACCGGCCGCGTACCCAAACACGTGGTACAGTGTACCAAAATCCACACAAGTACCCTATTTTCATACATGAACTACCCTATTTTCATTGTTCTCCACATCTCCCGAGGCTTGTCATGCATGTTGCCACCATCTCTAATTGCAAGTTCTTTTCTTTGAATGCACCATATTCAAAATATAATGTCTTTTAATCATGGGTCGTTATCTCAACTATCACTGTTTTCTCTTACTGATGTCAAAGATCCTACTGACTTTCCTTTTCATCCTCCTCGTTGCCATTAATATGATCACTGTTATTTCTCAACATCATCAACTGATGACAGTATCCATTAATATGATGATTGGTTTTTCTCAACGTCATCAACCGATGACAATATCGTTTTCCTTTAGTACACCACAACACAAATAATCTTTTCTCTCAGACTTCCTTGGTGAAAGGAAACCAAACTTGTATGGTAAAAGTCAATGGTAAAGACTTCGTTCAATTCGTCCTCCTCATCATCAAATCAAATGGCAAAGCCTTCATTCAATTCATTCTCGTCATTAGCTTTTGGCATGTACTTAATAACATGTTCATTCTTTTATTTCATAATATCTACATGGTATTATCTTTTTTATTGATTTTTTTACATACCATAATCTTCTATTTTCATGATCCTTTCTTTTTATGATGTTTTTCATTTTCTTTATATATTCCAACTTCAAGGTTGTCATCAACTCCTTGAGCATCATTATTATTTCATCCCTTCCATTATACTCATCATCACTTTTATCCCTTCCATTGTACTCAACATCACTTTTATTATTTTCATTATAATTAGCATTTTTTTACAATTATCCTTATCTTTTTGGCATGTCACGCATTTCATACTCTTCAACGACATCCACATTCACAAATAATTTTCCATTTTTAATTTCTTCCATTCCTTTGTTCTAAATTCTATTTTGTCTTCACCTTCCATTATCTCCTTTTAGCTTCTATTTTGTTGTGATTTATCACATTTACAAATAATTTCTCATTTAATTTCTTCCATTCCTTTGTTCTTAATTCTATTTTGTCTTCACCTTCAATTATCTCTTTTTCGCTTCTAGTGTGTACTGATTTTAACACATCATCAAAATCATTGTCTTTATGAAATTGTACAATTTTAATACTGTTGCCAATCTATGCGTAGTGACAAATAATTAAATAGTTAAACAAAACAACACAAAATCTCGTAAAAAAAAAATGTCATGACATTTTACATATTTTAAACTATATGAACTTTCTTAATATTCCATGTGATTTGTAATATCAGGAGGCCTTGTATTGATTCAAAAAGGAGCAATGACTTGAAGTGGAATCTTTAATCTGGATAATCCAATTGAAGGTGCCAATTTTGCCAATGGCCATTTTACACCTAATCATCCTAGCGTGTGACTTTACTAGGTACGACTTTACTAGATACAGAAATTATCAAATCTTATCATACTTTTGTTTCTAAAATACGTGTTTCATATTATGATGTTTAGGATCAAAATTGTATTTTTTTAATATCTTGGTTTAACCATGCTGCTACTTTGTCATTCTTTACAAAAAGTTGCAGGAATATTAAGTCAAACCATCCTTCAGTGTGGATGGAAGTGTATCACCAAAAAAACTACTTCTTTAACAAAAGTATCAAAGCAGAGGGAACTAAGTGGAAACAATGCTCATTAGCTAAATCGAAAGAGTTTATTAGCAATGATATTGTTGGCCTTCCTCTGAGGTGCCACCAAGATCCTTAAATCACAATTTGGAACCCAAATAAGATCCTAAGGACACAATAGAATCTGTAGAGCTAGTGCTCAGGAATGTTCACATGTTTGTAAAGTTCTCTAACACAAGTGTTTTTTTTACTTTGAATATTATTTAAAAATTCAAATATGGTGGCTTGTGATGATGGTCATATTGCACAGACCAGATATGGATTGTTTTCATAGGCATGACACAATACAACTAGGAAATTTTCTTTAGAGATTTCATTTATGACTTTGACTTGAGGAGGTACCATGTTACTTACACACAAATACACAAGTAACGAGTTCATGTAATGGTTAAGAAATCATGAATCAAGATATGTTATAAGTTATTTCATATATTTGATTTGTGTATGTCTATGTGTTGTTTTCCATTTCTCATGTCACGTCCTAAGGTTATGGGTCTATAACTTACATCTTGTTTGTGATCCATCCCACAGGGGGTTACATTCAAATCACATTTGGACAAGAATCTATAGGAACGTAGACAACATAAGGGTTTATGATCAAAAGGTGGAAAATTTGATTGACAACAACATTGTTAAAGGAAATATGCCATTGAATTCTGTAGAGAATCCAATAAGAGGCAACATTCTTTTGGTGTAAACAAAGATTAACCAAGGATATGCTCAGATTGATTAAAATTTTGAATGATCATGATGCATAACATGACATCAATCATTGTGGTAACATGTGAAGGGATGGGAAAGCACGCAAGGATCGGAATGGTGGAGCGGCTCTTCATCCGCGGCTAGGGTTTCCCTAGCTGCTGCCTCCTCTCCTGCGTAGAGCCGAGCTTGGCTGGATCGCAAGCTGCTCCTCGTCCTCAGCTCGGGCTCGTCCTCAGCGCGGGGTTTGCTAATTTTTTTTATTTTTCAGCGTGGGATTTTGCTGTCGTTTCTTCAAGTTTTCTTTAGCGTGGAGTTCTCTCAGGAAATGGGCTCTCATGCCCAGCTCGCCGCCTTCAAGGCCCTTGTTCAAGCTGCCGCTCCTCAAACAGCCTCTCATTCTTCTTCCAAGTTCGTGAAAAGATGGACGAGATCCCTTCTTTAGAGCTCTCTCCTTCGGATCCATGCCAGAAAGCTCTCACCCTCTCTGAGCAAGCCCTCATTGGCAAGTTCACAGGGTTGTGGCCTAGCCCTAAGGCGGTGGAGATCTGGATTGCAGAACATTGGAACCCTCTGCTGCAAGGTCAGATCTCTCTCTTTGCAGCTGGTCGAGGGTTTTTTGTATTCCTGTTCTCAAATAAAGAAGAAAGAGATCTTGTCTTCCGTTCGGGCCCTTTATTTATGGGCTTGAGAGGTCTGTTCTTAGCCCCTTGGTCTCTGGGGTTCAACCCAGAAGCAGAGATCACTGCCGCTCCAGTCTGGGTAAGACTCCCTAACCTTCCTCTTCATCTTTGGGGGAAAAGTACTCTGATTGACATTGGTAATAAGCTAGGCCGCTATCTAGATACTGCAGAACCAAAAGGGGGTTAGAACAGATGTGCCCGTATCTGCGTTGAGGTGAATCTAGAGAAAGGGCTTCCGGAGGCCCTAAAGCTCACTTTAGGAGAATGGAGCCACATTCAAGAACTGGATTATGAGCAGATCCCCTTTAAATGCAACTTCTGTCATGTATACGGCCACTTCGCTAAAAGCTGCCCCAAGCTTGCAGAACCACAGAAACCAGCAAACCCCCCAGCTTCCAACGATACAGAGTTCCAGACGGTTTCTAATCGCCTTCGTCCTCCCTGGCGAAAGGAGCCTCACGCGTCTAAGCAAAATCCTCCTGCAGAGGTTCCACGGCCGAAAAACAAAAATAGTTTTGCAGTACTTCAAGAAGATGAAGCACAAGAACCTGAAGTTGCAGCTATCTAGGATTAGGGCATCTCTGGCCCCATTTGCTCCTCGGCGGTAGCTGAAAAAGTTTCTCCAAAACCGGCCTCTCCAAGTTCAAAAAATGATCCCAGCGTTTTGATTCGCGAGACTCCAGTTCAGGCAGAACCGACATCCTTGATCCCTTCACCAGAAGGAACCTCCAACTCCGAAGACTTTTCAGCCCCTTCTCCTCCCCTCACCAGAGGGCGAAAAACAAATAAAGAACGAAGAGAAAAGGAAGCAGCCTTAAACATCAGCGCGGGCTCTCAGAAGAAATTGGATCCTTTCATTAAGGGGCACTCCTCTCCGCCTGTTTAATGTTTTGTTTATGTATTCTTCTTTGCTCACAATTCGTGAGAGTCTACTCCTCCAAGCAGTCATTTTCTCGAAATAGCATCAGAAAAATTTGGGATTCACCTCTCAAAGCAGTGTTAAGAGGGTTGACTGCTCTAATAGAGGTCATCAGCCTTCTGTTTGAGAATTCCTCTTTGTACGCTTGGCTAGGCAACAACCTTTTTTAATCAATCAAAAAATTTCTCAGTTTCTGTTAAAAAAAAACATGACAACGATAATTGTTTGCTGTTAATTTATTTCATATATTCAGTTTCTAGATGTCTATGTTTTGTTTGTCATTTCTCATGTCACATCCTAAAGTTCTGGCTTTATAACTTACATCTTGTTTGTGGATCCATCCTGCAGGGTTACATTCAAAGCACATTTGTCCAAGAATCCAAAGGAAATACAATAAGAAGGGTTCATGATCAGAAGGTGGTAAAGTTGACTGGAAACAACATTTTTAAAGGAGATATACCATTGAATTTTGAAGAGAAGCTAGTGAGAGAAGAATTCTTGTGGTGTAAATAAATATTTAACCAAGGATATGCTCAGATTGATTAACATTTTGAATAACCATGATGCATAGCACAACGACGATAACTGTTTGTTGTTAAGTTTTTTGTGTTGTTTTGGGTTTATGGATTTGATTTAGGTTAGTCATTTTGCATGGAAATTTCAATAACATACAAAAAATATGGTGGGGAGATCCTTCTACAGGACACCAATGAGAGATTCGACTACTTAAATTACATTTTTTTGATTAAATGGATCTAGATGTGTTAGATGTAGTTGTACCAATTCTATCAACATAGGACACACAAAGAATACATAGAAGACTGGTTGATTAACATAATTATTGATCCCTGAAAGATGACAGGTGGAACTTTATTATTTTTAGACCTAAAGCTAGTTTGGACTTGATAAAAAATTCATACTTTATCGATATTTAAAAGGTTGTGTTTGTAAGGGTTGTATACTATTTTTATTTTGGAGTTGTCTAGGTATTTCTCTTACCTACTTACAATATAGATATTATACTTGCATTTATACATGGTTGGATGTGTTCTCTGTCTTACACACAAACTTTCTGGCCAATGGATACATATAGATCTCAATGAGTATCCGTGCCTTTTTTTCACACCTCTATGGATAATTTAAGTTGAAATAATTCAGAGTAAATTTTCAGCATTAAAGCATGTAGTAAATATTTGAGACGCAAATAAGGTTCTTTAATTGACATTTCAGTATTTGTTGCAACAATGTTAAGGTGATCAAATGGGGTTAGTCAAAATTCCAAAAACCCAACACATTTACACAAAGAAACATGTAAACAGAAGCAACAAAGCCATTGGCAAGGTGATCACTAGGATATCCATGGTTTCTTTTTCATGAAGGCCCCTAAAGCAAACTGAAACACATGCCCAATAAGAAAAGCATTAGTTGCAGAGGTCATTTAGAACAAACTTGCTATATTCTCTTAGAAAAAAAATTGCTTGCTAGAGTGCACTTAATTACCTTCCAAATTACAAGAAGGTTTCTGCATTTCATTTAAGAAAAGTTAAATTGGTGACTCTTTGTGTCAATCACTAGATCACAATACAACACATTTTTCATTTCATTATCTAAAAAAATTGTTACTTTCTAAGTTTCTTATGTCATAAATGTTAAAAAGAAGTTTGCATTCTTATCTCAAGGGAATGCAAGCACATACACAATTGTCTGCCCTAGGAAAAGATAGGAAGAATTTAGCCAGAATTATGCTCAGGAATATGAAGATTCAAGTCACACAATAGAAGAGCTTGCGACAGAAGCATCAGGGAAAGAGGAGTTGCGACAGAAACATCTGGGAAAGAGGAGTTGTGACAAAAGCAGCTGGGAAAGAAGAGATGTAATAGAAGCAGCTGTGGGAGAAGAGTCTACGATGGAAGAGAAGTTGAGAAGAGAAAAACGACAACCGAAGAGAACAACCATGACAGAAGGAACCACGACAGAAGAAGAGTACAATGGTTGGAAATGGCAGCTTGATTGAGTGTGGGTAAGAAGTATGTTTGGAAATAAAGCATCTTTGTTTTTATGGGCCGATAGTTCCTACTATCAGTGTAACTGAATGTATGAGAAAAATAATGATAGCATGTTGACTACTAGAATAAAGTCCGTTGATTATGACATGTAAGAGCTTATAAAAGAGAGAACCCAAGTTGTGTGTGGTTGGTCTCTGTTAGCTCGTGTCTGTGTAGAATTGTAGAGTTGTAGAGTTGAAGAGTTGTAGAGAAGAGAGTCGATCCAGGATGTGTGTGGATCGATAGTAGAGTTAAGGAGAGGAAAACTTCAGAGACCTAAGACTAGAGAGCATGAGAGGAGAGAAGTAGGTATAGATTGTAGAGAATATCTAGAACAAAGTCTGCAAGATGAATGCGCAGACGAAAGGTGATATATATATTTCTCATGACAGATGAAGAGTGCCTTTATGGTTTTTCCTAGATGGGTTTCCACGTTAAATGTTGTTTCAATGTGTATTTTATGAATATGCCTATGTTGAATGAATGTATGTTGTGAATAAGTAGGTCTAAATAGACTAACTAGCATTTGTTTATGAATGAGCTTTTAAATGCATATGTCACACTATTGATAGATATATTTTTTGCTAAAGATTTATATGACTGTTGTAATCTCTGTCGACGAATAAGTAGAGTAATATATTGAATGAACATAATAAGAATGAGAAACACACCCCTCAACTCCAGTCTAGCAAGATAGTAAGGTGCCTAAGAAGAGGAAATCCCCACCCAACTGTAGAAACTTAGTTCTGGAAGTTACCCATAGAGATATCTCAGTTGAGACTGCATTTATGTCGTAGGTGCTGCTGACTGAGCCCTGTTGTGTCGGGATGATATTTTGGGCTTTTTTTATGGAAAAACAAGGGTATGAACATGGGTCGAAGGAGGAAACTCCAACAAATGGTTTTGTTGCTGGGACCATGAATCATTTTGTGAGGGATATGTTTTGGCACCCAGTGAAGCTGGGAATTCAAGAATGGGTGGATTTTAAAACATTAGAGTTTGCACGAGAAGAAAGTGAAGGATCACGGTTGAATCCAACAAAGTGGTTAGAGCGTTACATTTATACTGATATTCATGAAGTTTTCTTTTATGAGTTTTCTGTTTTGTTGTATGAGTGGTTGTTGAAGCTAGAAACCCAACAAAAACATTTCCAACAAGGAGAACCAACAGAGTGGAGTCCTCAATGGATTTAAAGACCGAAGAGTATTAGCAAACCTATATCTAGGGTTGTCGATTTCTGGGTAGACGTTATTTTATAAGGATACATCACTGAATTTGCTATCGACACAATAACATCATATAGTGAGGTGGAAATAAAATTTTTCCAATGACCTAGAGGAATCTACTTGACATCTTTAAGAATTTGGATAAGGATGCTTGTATGTGAAAAATGGATCCTGAAAATGGAGTCTAATGAGTAACAAACTATGCATGGATACCTGGGATATTTTGCAAGCAAAGTATGGGAAAAATGGATCAGAGTAAGCTGATATGTTCCATGGTGATAGCGGAACTGCACTAAAAGGTGGACGTCTGATAAGTGGAAGAATATTTCAGTTGGGAAAGAGAAGAAGAACTGTGACTAGAAGAGGAAGTTGTAGTATGACTAGAGGATAAGAATACAAGTTGATACCACCCTTTGATAGAGGTTCTTGTAACGAAGAAGAGGAATACTAGCTGATATCTAAAAGAGAAGAAGCAGAAAAAAGCCCCAAGTCCAAAGTACAAGTAAGACACACCCACAACCCTGTGTACATCTTCGGAGGTAAAATCCAGAAACTCATATCCTAGTGGGTTTGTCAATACGAACAATAATAAAAAAGGAATAGTGAACAAGGGAGTCCCACTCGCCAAAATTTTTATGCAATAGTACCAAGAATGAATATAATGGTTGGGAATGATATTAAGTTGTTGATATTTAATGGAAATGGGTTAGAAGACCCATATAAACTTTGGTTTCTATGTGAAGCCATGTGGACAGTGCGACAAGTCCAAGATCAAGCCATCAATAGGAATCAAATGATCACAACCCTAAGCGGTCTTGCGTTGGACTAGTATATGAAGTTTTATGTAGTTTCGACATGAGTCACACAAAAAACACTTGACCAAATTTGAGCGGGAATAATACATGAATTCATAAATCCCAAATCTGAGTCAGAGTGTATACAGAGATTAAGAAATTATCTACAGAATCTGTGTGGGACTTCGACCAGATATTTAAAATGTTAATGGCTAAAGTAAGCTTCAAGATGTCGAACGTACAACGAAAATAATGGTTCATTGTAGCGTTGTTACTGCACATCTAGATTCCCTTGATGCAAAAAAATATTGTGTCACAGAATGAAGCGGTGGAGTTGGCCATGAAGCTAGAATACTCATCTGTAGAGATTGTGTCGACATTGTGGATGAAACAAATCCATATCTTGTACTTTTTGGGATTGACTAGGCGATTGATAATCAAACCATCATCAATTTTAAGAAAATAATCTTAACATTTGAAGATTCAGATATAAGGGTGGTCACACCAATTAATCCACTAGAAGGTCAGAGATATGTCTAGCTAGTAAATAGTGAAGGACAGAGTGACTATCTGGAACATATTTATAACATCACATTTGCAAGGGACAATTATGTGAATCCAACAACTGACGAAAACTTGAGTTGGAAGAGTATTAGTTCTTGAACATCAGATTCTGGTGAAGCATTGGAAAACTAGCATAATCAAATGCATGAAGTATCCATGAGAAGGTGCACAAAAATTGCATGATCTGTGCGATAGGTAGGAATCAAAGTAAGTGATCTACCCACATATGAAGGTTTGCCTAACCTTGCACATTTTCTAATGAAGATCAAAGAAAAATTCACAAAACCTCAGTGATTGTCTGCCCTCGACTTTGCACTGAAAGCTACACCCACTAGATGGTGGGTGCATATATTAAAATTGAGCTCACATGAATATTTGAATCAAAGCAAAACTCACAAGAAGATTACATAAGCAATTTTACTCAAAATATGATATGAAACAGTGCAATAATGATTTGCAGTTGTATATGCTTTCATTAATCAAAAGTAAAAAATGGATAATTAATCCAATGTAATACACTAGTATTAATAACCAGACAATTCAAATGAATGATTGACTCAACCTAATTGAATGGATAACTGGACATGTCTAAATCACTATCGGAGCCTAATTAATTAGCTCCAGTTTTCTAAATCAGTGCCTCAGTCAGTGAGAATCAGTTAACTAGTCTAATTGAATGTGGTAGGTGAGAAAAGGTGCCTTCCCACATGCAGTTAATCAATGAATGGTGCTAACTGAGTATATCTAGATGTAATTGAATGTAATTGACTTCTAACTAGGCTTGACTAGTCACCAACTGAACTCAACTGAAGGAGGTTGGTTCCGACATTCCCAGTGTCTCCTAAATTGTAGGGATTGGTCTAGGAAAATGATGCATGCAAGTGCATTCAGTGGCAGTTAGCCTCAACTAGTGTTCTCCACACTCTAGTAACTGGTACATGTGGCCTGTTGCCCACCTATTTCGACTAGGTGGCAACTCCATGTACATGAAGATGTACATAATTGTACAAGTTGTACCTTGGAAAAATCTGAGGATTTTTCACTCCTGCAGGGCTATTGCCCCTTTGTAAAACGAAATGTCTGCTCCCCTGCGTGGGAAAATTAATGTAATTTTATGTGCTAGTGTGGGTCATATGATACGAATGCCACACCATGGAACTGGTTGTTAGGGAAGTCCCCTCATCGAGTGTTTTTCCCTTTCCAATTGGTCTTGTTGTGTAAACGAATTTAATCGGTTTGGTTTTCACTCAAAATCCTCCAAAGTGGTGACGGGCGTTCTACCAGTCAAGTCCATGAGGTGGCTAAGGCTTCAAAGTGTGATTCATGACCATGCTAGACATTTGTATGGAGTCTTGCGGAGTTTCGTTGTGTTGTTGTATTTTTATTTATTTTTTCTAGTTAATTAATTTCACCCCTTGGTGATTAATTAACTCAGTTTTCCATGTAATAATGTAATTGCTCAAGCACTGGCATTTTGTAATAGGGGATATGAATGCAAATTTAATTTCTATGAAACCCCCTAAGCCACTGCTTCGAGTCCCATGCCATTCTGACAAGTGGTTGAGGAGATAGACCATTTTTGTCTAAAAAAGGTCTATTTTTCCTAGGGAATTATTTAATTTCCCTAAGTCAAAATTCATATTTATTTGATTTTGAAGGAAAAAATCAAATAATGCCATGGTAATTTTGTTTGGGGGTTGTTAAACCTAGGAAAAATTATTTCAAATTTTTCCACCCCCCATGGTCAAGATATAAATTTTTCAAGTTATTTTTAATTTTTCCTAAGTCAAATTGGGAAAATTTTAAAAATTAAAAGTGAAAAATTAAATCTAAGGTAAAAATTATTTTTAGCCTAAGTCTAAGGTTAAAAATAATTTCTTGGAGCAATGGCTAAAGTCAAAGCTATTTTCAGAGGTGGTCCAAGTAAATAATGAATGGCCAAACCACCATATATGGAGAAGGCGCTAGCCTTGGAGGCTAAAACGTGGGTTAAAACTCAAGCTAAATGGGGGTGCATGCATAAAACTTCATGTAGAGGAAGCGCTACCATCTAGAGAAGACCCCTCAATTTATAGGAGGCGCCAACCTTAAGGGAGGGCCCACGTCCAAGTTCAAACGTCTACATACATTATGGAGGGCGCTAGTTAATTGGAGGCGTCACCATTAAAGGGGCCCACACTAAATAAGGTGGGGCGCTAAGTTTAGATGGCGCTAGTCATAAAGTAGAGGATGCGCTACCAAGTATGGAGAAGGGCGCTAGCCCTTTAGTGGAGCCGCCATATATGGAGACGCCCCAAAATAAGGAGGGCGCTACATTGTTTTAGAGGAGCGCTACTACATGGATAGAGGGCGCCATATTTGGAGGAGATTTCCACCATTTTAGAGGGGCGCCTAGCCTAGTTGGGCCCATGATTTTTACCAAAAACCTAAAAGCTCATCTAAAGGTGGATCTTAAGTCAAAGACTTAGATCTAAGGGTGCAAATTATTAAGACATGGATTAAGCTTCTAAGCCATTGATTAAAAAATAATCTAAGGGTGGAGATTGATTGAGAAGAATGTAAAATCAAATACCTAGATCTAGTGGTGGAGACTTAACCTAGACCTAGATATAATCTCAGCCATTGATCTTCAAGGGGTTGGGGTTTGCCTCAACTATATAATGAGGGTCTCACTCCCTCATTCAACATTATCTCTCATGCTATTGTTATGCTGCCGGAAATTTCTTCTTACTCTCTCATATTTTCTAGCCACATAATTGTATTGAAGCTTTGCCCTAGTTGGGCCATTTAATAGAAGAATTCTTTGGAGGGACATTGTGCTGCAATTCTTTCATGATCCATTTCTTGTGAGGTAACATGTTATTTTTCTAGTTTGCATTTTTTGTAATATTCTAGTTAGCTCTCCATAAAGTGTTTTGTGGAGAGATTAGAGAGTAAAAGTGTTTTTATTCTCTTTTATGAATGTTTTAACATTTTTCTTTCAAAGTATTTTGCAGGAACTGTTAGACATTCATCACTAGGTTTACGATTTTGCAGATCTAGATTTATTTGCAGGTTGTCCAAGCAAGGAGATCTCTCCAAGGGCTTCGTTTCGGCAATTTTTAAATTCGGCCATTGACTTTCAGCCTTCTTGAAAAAGGGTTTTATTCACTATATAGTGAATATAACCCTTGTTTTAGGGCCCCCACCTATTATATATTAGTTTAGCCTTTTATTTCTGCTATTTAAACATTGTTTAGGTGGCTGGAAACTCATTTTCCTGCCCTCTAAATCTCATATTTCTGCCATATTTACATTCAGATTTTTACTGTAAATTTTGTAAATTTTGTACTAAAATTTTTCTGATAAACCCTTTAGTTTTTTCTGTGATTTCCAGCGAAGATAGCTTGCTGGTTTATGACAGGTTATGCACAAGTGAAGGAGAGTTGCTGCCCGAATAGGCCCAGAAATAACTCAATCTTCAACCGGTCCAAAAAGGGGTTCAAACCCTCATCTCTCTCTTTCATTTTTCTGATTATTGTAAACCCCAAACGAGAGTCTCTCTTGGGGTATTCTTCAAAGCTTATAAGCATTTGTAATCCATAAGTAAATAGATTAGGAAGTAGAGTAAGAAGTAGGATATTAGTTTGCTTAGATTTCTGTTTATGTTATTTTATTTTTCCGGTTAAAAAAGTAATCATACAACCCATCCAATCCTGTGTATCCTCTATCCACTTGTCATCTCCCTTTAGGGACTTCAAGCTGGATATGAAAAGCAGGAGAAGTGGGGGCTTAGGTAATTAAAACAACTTTATTTTCTTGTACTACAATCAAACACACTTTATTTTCCAAGTCCAAGATCAAATACCGGCACCTCCCATAAGGGATACAGCTTGGTTGATCTTGTTGATCATTTTAAAATAAACATTGCATGTTAATCACCCAGATAAAATTTACTCCTAAAACTTACCAACAATAACTTCCCATATCCTGCTCCTCTACTCGGTTATCACCCTTCGGGGTACTCCGAGATACGACCAGGGGACAGGGATGTCTTAGTTTAATAGGAATCCATTTAGTAATTTTCCGATTGATTAAAAACAGTGACCTCGGAGGCGACTTGGGGTAGTAGACCGTGGGGGGTCTCTAGGCGCTTTGACTTCCTCCTTGTTGAGCACCAGGCCATTGGGGTTTGACCTGTGAGCTATGGGTGGGATTTGTTCCCACTTTGTTGAGCGCAACAGCACTCCTTCTTCGACTTGAGAAGAACTAGATCGGGGTAGTCACACCACTGGTTCCAAAACTTAACTTCAAGAAGAAAAACTTTAATAAAATCAACTAAAATAAACCAAGAGACATCGCAAAACCGGTTCTACAACACTTTTCCATTTCAGCACTCTTTCACTCCAGCATTGCACTACAATTCTTTACTTTCAGTTTTATTCACTTTTCAAGTTACATTTACTTTCAGCTATACAATCATTATGTGGTGAATGCTTAAATGCTCAAAGTCTTTCCATTGTTTAATTTACGGTTGGTTTAATAATTTTCACTTAAAGCACTTTTCTGCTATATTGGAAATCTTGTTCATATTGTCTATATTGGTAAATCATCTGTGTATTGCTTAATATCTTGTTCATTGGTTATAATTATATCATTCACTCATCTCATTGTTAAACACCTAAGCTGTAGTTTAATTATAACTTAAATCTCTAATCTATTTTGTAAGCTTGTAAAGTGGTAGTCTGTCTTTAGACTCCATTTGTAATAGGCACTGGTCTTGTTTTATCTAAAGCTTTGCTTGTCATTTAAAGGAAATTTTTGCATCTGCATGCTGCTTGTCATTCCTTAGACAATATAGAGTCTTAGCCTCATTCTTATTAAATGATCCCTTTAATTAATTTGCAATTAATTAATAAACCTGGAACTTAGTTTTCCCATAGGGACTACCCCCCTTGGCTCTGTTGGGATCTTGCCTAAACGGAGGAGTTGTGGACTGTGGTGACAGTGGTCCCCAGCTCTCACTTGCCCCTAAGGACACGCATAGCAATTTGTGATTTTCCTGCGCCTTAAAGTGTGAATTAGGCGGCAACATGGCCCAATTAGGCCATGTGGACCCAATGGTGCTAGTGACTAAATATAGACTGAAAATACTCCTAATTTAGACATAATTGACCAAATTGGACAAGGGAGGATATAATCCTAACACTCCCTATGAATGCTAACTTAGACAATTTGTAGGACCTGGTAACTAAAACCATAGGTCACCCATTATAGTTGAAAGCAGAAGTAATTGCTTAATACAAACAAGGAAACATCATAGTGAAGGGTGTTGTAAATCATGCCTCCAAGGCATATGAATGTTAGGACCATCATGCCTTGAATTTGACTGTCATCACACGTGTGAATTTTAGGACCATCAGTAGAATGTAAAGAAGAGAATGATTCTCGGGATGCAACCATATGATTACAAGCTCCTAAATCAATGATGAAGGCATGTGTTCTTGAACAACTGGCCTTCAGTGCATGACATCTCTCATCATGTTCTTCAGTTTATTCTCTATGGTCATCCTTCCTTGCACCATCAGGTACAATGATGTTATTTTTCTCTAGAAGAAGAGCCATTTGATCTATTGTTCTTCTCCTACAGGATATTTCTGGATGAAAGCCCCTTCCATAGTAAGAAAAAAGGATCATTCATTTTCCATTCTTCTTGCTTCTCCTCGAACCTAAGGGCTCATCTAACTATTCTTTCTCCATAGGAGGCTCATTATTTTTCTTCCCCTTACCATTCATAGCTTTAGGTCCTCTAGCAACCAATGCTTTATCTTTGGAAGATCTGATGATCCCCATTTGGACCAGCTTGTCATGCTCATTGGTGAGAGGCTCAATGAAGACATTAAGAGTTGGCATATTCCAATTCGGTGTAGTGAGATTCCCGGTATGAAAGGTTGATACAAAGACTGAGTAATCTGCACCAAGTTTTTAGAGGATGGAAAGGATGAGTTGATCATCCTCCTTCTCAACTTTACACAAATTCAACTGGAGCACCAGGTGCTTGAATTTGGTGAAGAAATCATTTAGAGTTTCAAAGTTTCCTAGGTGAAGAGAAATTAGCTCATTCTCTAGCTGATAGACCCTTAGGTCATCTTGCTTATTAAATGGGGAAGCAAGTTGATCCCAAATTTCCTTAGGATTCTTTAATCCAGTGATGTAGAAGAGAAGATCCTTAAAAATCGAAAGGCACAGAAATCCAAAAGCTTCATCAAGCTTATTCCAGTATATTGCTTTGTCAACATAATGAATCAACTCTACCTCCGTCTCCATTGTGACTTTGTATAGTACTTTGGAGCGAAGCTATATCTCAATGTACTCCTTCCACTGATGGTAGTTGAAAGGAGTGCGAGGATCCACAAAAGGGGCCATTGTGATGCTGTAGTGAATGTAGTGAAGGAGAATGAAAAACCTGTAAATCACACAAACAAACAGACAAAGTAAGGTCGACAGCCTGCACTTTTGGAATTTTCTTCACACCCATCTTAGTCAATAAAGCTAGCTTGATAAAAAATTCCTTTTATTAGGATTTATGTGGTAAATTCTCGGCTTCTGGTGCAGTGATAGAGGGAGCAATTTTGCTCAATTTTTGTTTATCTAGTAGGAAATATGTAGAAGGAGAAGTGCCTTGTCCTGCCGAGGCTCTGATACCATATTAAAATTGAGCTCACAGGAATATTTGAATAAAAAAAACTCACAAGACGATTACACAAGCAATTTTACTCAAAAAATGATATGAAACAGTGCAATAATGATTTGCAGTTTTATATGCTTTCATTAATCAAAAGTAAAAAATGGATAATTAATCCAATGTAATACAATGGTATTAATAACCAGTCAATTCCAATGAATGAGAGAGGAATTCGAATTGATTGACTCAACCTAACTGAATGGATAACTAGACATGTCTACATCACTATCAGAGCCTAACTAGTTAGCTCCAGTTATCTAAATCAGTGCCTCAGTCAATTAGAATCATTTAACTAGTCTAACTGAATGTGGTAGGTGAGTATAAGCGCCTTCCCACATGCAGTTAATAACGAATGACGCTAACTGAGTATAACTGGATGTAACTGAATGTAGCTGACTCCTAACTAGGCTTGACTAGTTACCAACTGAACTCAACTGAAGGAGGTTGGTTCCGGCACTCCCAGTGTCTCCTAAATTGTAGGGATTGGTCTAGGAGGCGCCTAAACTGATGCATGGAAGTGTAGTCAGTGGAAGTTAGCCTCAACTAGTGTTCCCCACACTCTAGTAACTGGTACATGTGGCCCAATTAGGCCATGTGGACCCAATGGTGCTAGTGAGTAAATATAGACTAAAAAGAATCCTAATTTAGACATAATTGACCAAATTGGACAAGGGAGGATTATAATCCTAACATCATAAACAATATATCTCTGCATGTCCATAATGTCGACGGTTGATGGAGATATGATTTAGAGAATAGATCAGCTATACTGGTCAAAAGTATACATGATTGACCAATATTGCTGAGCATATTGAGTATTGTCGTGCGACATGGGAGGCATGTACGCGACATGAATGGGTCCATTAGTTCATACACACATTAGACATTATACCACGGAACTGGTATACATCTGTTGAATTGAGACAAGGTACTGTTGAATGGGATGAATTAGCTACTAGCTTTAAACACACATTTGAGTTTTTTTATGATCATCCTTTTATTGATGTTTCATTACAAGTCATCAAGTCAAAGATATTTGAATGTATCCATGTTGTAATGACAAACTTCAATCAGAGCAATGCAACAATCCAACATTGGATGGAGCTTTATAATGTTTCAGGAGAATGTGATGACGATGACCCACTCGATGTAAACATACCAAAGTCTGAAGGTACACATGCAGTGGAAGGACTTGGTATTTCTAGTGATCAGTTCCTAAATCCCCTAAAAGTAAGGAAAATAAACATTGGATCCCCAGATAATCCAAAATTTGTCAATATTGGAGATTAATAGGATGATGAGACTGTTGGGAAAATTACGGACCTAATGCATGAGTTTCAGGATCTGTTCCCTACAAAATTATTAGAAATGAAATGGATTGGCAGAGATCTTGGAGAAATGAAAATACCATTAAATTCCGACACAAAACTTGTCAGGCAACGACCATACCGACTGAATCCGTGGTATAAAGAAAAAGTCAAGACAGAATTGTACCGAATTCTAGATGCAGGTATCATAGAGCATGTTAAAGAATCATAATGTATTATTCGAATAGTAGTGCAAGATAAGAAGGCTATTGGTGAAGTAAGGATTTGTGTCAACCTAAGGAAATTGAACGATGCTTGTTTAGATGACCCATTTCCAACTCCATTTACATATGAGGTATTAGAAAGTGTTGGGGTCCAAGAAGTTTATTCTTTTACTAATGGGTTCTCTAGCTACCATCATATTAGAATAAAAAAGGAATATCGACACAAGACAACCTTTGCGACGGAGTGGGGTTGTTTCTAATACACAGTAATACCATTTGGACTCAAGAATGCTCCTACTATCTTTTCCAGGATAGTAGTGGCTTCCTTCAAATATTTTATTCATCAATTCCTTGAAGTCTACTTCGATGATTGGACCATATTTGGGCTCATTAAGGATCATATTGAGAGCCCAGAATGATGTTGGAACGGTGTCACCAATATCAGATTTAAATGAACTTGAATAAATGTATTTTTTGTGCCCCTTTTGGAATTATGTTGGGCCATGTAATTTTTTGTGATGGAATCTTATTCGACCCTGCTAAAATTGTGATTATCGTCGACCTAGCACCACCTACCACAGTGGATCAACTGAGAACAACATTGGGACATATAGGATACTATAAATTTTTTATCAAAGGGTATGTGGATGTGACTGCTCCGATGGAAAATTAATTAAAGAAGGAAGTTAAGTTCCAGTGGACGGAAAATTACTAAGAAAGGATTGACACCTTAAAGAAAAAGATGGTTACAACACCCAGACTTATATTCCCAGAATGAAAAAAGGAATTTTATGTACATTTTGATGCGTCGTCTGTCACGCTTGGTATCGTACTAGCACAGACGGGTGAATGATCGATTGATCATCCTATTGCCTTCGCCAGCAGGAAATTATCAACAATGGAGAAGAAATACACAACAAAATCAAGAGAGGGATTAGCTATGGTATACTCTCTACAAAAATTTCGACACTACTTGTTGGGTGGACATTTCAAAATGTACACATATCATTCAATGTTGAAGTACTTGGTCAATAATCCAGTGTTGGGGAGGGAGATTTTCCAGTGGCTTCTCCTTTTTTCAGGAATTTGACTTTGAATTCATTGTTAAACTGGGTTGACTGAATTCAAGCCAAACCATCTCTTGAGGATTGAGAGAGGCTAAGAACCTGGTAATCTTGATGATAGTCTCCCTGACACACAATTATTTGTTATGACAATGTTTGATGATCATTAGTGTAGAGTCGTCATGCAATTTTTTAGCACAGGTTATGCCCCAGCTGATTTACTATTGCACAAAAGAAATAGTTAGTTGTGCAAGTTCCAGACTTCCAGTTAATCGCTAGACAATTATATAAAATGGTACCTGATGAGATACCTCGTCGCTGTGTCTTGGAACATGAGCGACTAAAAATATTGAATGAAGAACATGTTCGTGTCGCGGGAGGCCATTATGCTGGAAAAGATACAATGTGAAAGATACTACAAACAGGATTGTGGTGGCCCACCATGCATGTAGATGCTCGAGAATACTGTCGCAGTTGTGATGTCGGTCAGAGAACTCGAAAATCGTCGTGACGAGATGAAATGCCACTAGTACCACAAGTAACCTTATAGGCATTTGACAAATGGGATGTTGATTTTATGGGACCTATTAGTCCAATAAGGAAGGGAACGGGTGCAATATATATTATTATTATGACCAATTACTTGACCAGATGGGTTGAATCTGCACCAATAAGAGATTGTATTGCTGCGACTGCTTTCAAGTTCTTGTTTGACAATGTTGTGACTCAATTTTGATGCCCAAAGATTTTGGTAAGTGACCAAGGAAAGAATTTTGTCAATTAGTTAATTGAATATTTAACACAAGAATTCTAGATCTAGCATAGAAATACAATGCCATATCACCCTCAAGCGAATGGTGTAGTCGAATCATTCAATAAGATCCTGGAAAATGCTTTAACAAAGATTTGCAATGTTCAAAGAGACGGCTGGGACTAGAAACTACTTGTAGTTATGTGGGCATACCACACGACTTGTAAGAAGTTGACAAATCGAACTCCGTTTCTCCTAGTGTATGACCAAGAGGTTGTGATGCCAATGGAACATATTGTACCCAACCTAAGGATTGTTGCGATTAGAGAGATAACAGATGTTGGTGCTGTCAAGGAAAGACTGTCACAACTACTAAAGTTGGAAGAAGAACGTTTTGTCGCAGGATATCATCAAAGAGTTGATAAGGATTGACAGAAAGTATGACATGATCGCCACATCAAGAATAAGTGATTTCAAGCTGGAAGACTTGTTATTCTGTACGATATAAAAAATTTGAAGCATCCAGGAAAAATTAAAACACATTGGCTAGGCCCATATATTGTAATTCATATCACTAGCAGAGGCACAATGAAACTACAAAAATTAGATGGAATATTTGTCAAAGGATTGGTGAATGGAAGTCGTCTAAAGGCCTACCAAAATAGCCGTGACTTGGTCGATTAAAAAAAAATTACAAAACCCTCTGAGTATTTTTTTTTATTTGATCGTAGGCTATGAGCTGTCACAAGAGGAAGAAAAAGGCACCGCAAACTATCTATTTGTCGCAAATGAAAAAGGGTGGCGAAGACAACTCGTCTATCATAATAAAAGGAATATGTATAAGGTTGAATACATATCACAGAAGAAGAAGAGTTTTTGCAAGATGAAGTTGTGTTGCAGAAATGACAACTGACCGTAATTAATTAAAAAACGCGAGTGATTTTGAACACTTGATTTTTGGTCACTTCCATCATTATTGCACAATAAATAACACTGAGGTGACAGTCGAATGATGGTTTTTATGGTGGTTTCTGTTTGATGACTCAGACGATCGATCCATGTGATAGATATAACTGCCACCTTGCCATTCATTGTCCGCGGGTGTGAAGGTATGACTAATTGAATGGGTAGATGTTAGCACCTTTGCGCCTAAGTTTTAGTTCATTCTTTTGCTTTGGAGTGAGAGATTTCCCTATGAAACTACAAGAGATTAAGTGAGTTTTTAATATACTATGGTTATCTCCATTTCCAGTACAAGCATAGTTGCAGAATCTAGTGTCTTGACCGCATCTCCCACACTCATTATGGAAGACACTCATTAGAGGAAATTTGGGGTCTAAAATGGGCCTTATAAGAAAACGTGCCAAAATAAGTTTTTGTGAGTTGGAATTCAAGAACCAATAGAATTTCAATAAAATAAGTCAACCATAATGGTTGAATTGACATATTTGTCATTAAAAAAAACTACTTTTTTTGTTCGTATTTTTGACATATCTCATTGTGTTTTTACTCAAATTTCGATTGGGAGAGCTCGTTGGATGTGGAATTTGATTCCGCATCCAACGAGTACCCACACTACATACTTTTGATAGACCCCGATACCCCAAAAATAAGAAATACTTGAAAAAACGTGATGATGACATCATCATCATGTTTTTTCAGGTATTTCTTGTTTTTGGGGTAGCAGGGTCTATCAAAAGTATGCAGTGTGGGTACTCGTTGGATGCGGAATCAAATTCCGCATCCAACGAGCTCCCCCGATCAAAATTTGAGTAAAAACACATGGAGATATGTCGAAAATACGAACACAAAAAGTAGTTTTTTTCTTTCTTCCTCCAAAATTAATCAATATTATTTTATTATTTTAACTATTATTTTATTATTTTCCTTAGGAGGCCCATTTTAGACCCCAAAATTCCTCTAATGACTTGACATATTCCACTGAAGGACATGGTTGCAGAAGAAGATGAAAATATTCCATTCATCCTTGAAGTAAGGTTACGACCAGACCCACCTCACATGTTGAAGAGGAAATAGTTTAGTAGCCATAAGAAGCCATCATCACTACTACTGGGAGACGAAGAACCAACAGTTGAAATTAGGATACTAGATGATATCCTACCTAAACCACCTAATGCACTGGGTAACACAACTGCCAAATTGCAAAGTATCCATTGGTAAAATTAGTCGTTTCAAAAAACGAGTTTGGACAACAACGAATAACAATGAGATCTTGCAATGTCGCCTTCAACTTTATAAGAAACACAAGATATATTTGGTGATGTCGATGAACTTTACAAGAATATCAAGATATATTTGGTGATGTTGATGAATTTCTCTCGTCGATCCTAACATTCTAAAGAAACAACCTTTCAAACCTAGAAGAAATAAAGAAAACAACGTTAGAGGCTACGAAGAAGATAGAAGAGGTGGAGGCACTGTGTGCCAAGGTATTCGACCAAGTTTCTCAGACAAGGGAAGAATTGATCGACAATGAAGAGTTAGAAAAAGTCACAGAGTAGTTTTACACTACAGATACATAGGTGACCCAGATGAAGAATGCAATGAATAAATTTACCTTGGTAGAGAAAATGGCTAAGGTTGTCGAGATGAAGAAAGTACAACAACAAGTCGCAACACTGTGAATACAACAGCAGAAACGCGTTGATAGGGTCACAGAATTACCGGTAGAGGAAGAAAGAGTTACAAGTATTATTCAACTTGTACTCTAGAAAGTGCGACAAGTAGTAGAGTCAGCGGGACTTACAACGTTAAAATACATCAGTTTCGACCTTGTGGAAAATTTGAAGAAGAAGGAAGCAGAAGTACGAGAGAAAACTACGTAGATAGTGAAAATATTCCAATATTTTCAAAGTAAGGTCGTCACAAGAAAAGTTTCATACTAGTGTGGCTCGGGGCGAGCCATAGGTGAGTGTTGNAAGTACGAGAGAAAACTACGTAGATAGTGAAAATATTCCAATATTTTCAAAGTAAGGTCGTCACAAGAAAAGTTTCATACTAGTGTGGCTCGGGGCGAGCCATAGGGGAGTGTTGGGGGCATGTTGGCCCTAGGAAAAGATAGGTAGAATTCTTCTCATATGAAGATCCAGGTTGCACGATAGAAGAGTTTGCAACGGAAAGAGGATCTATGATGGAAGCAACCAGGAAAGAGGAGTTGCGATAGAAGCATCCGGGAAAGAGGAGTTGTGATAGAAGCAGCTGGGAAAGAAGAGTTGCGACATAAGAAGTTGTGGGAGAAGAGTGTGCGATAGAACAGAAGCTAAGAAGAGAATATCCACGACCTAAGAAAACAACCATGACAGAAGGAACCACAACAGAAGAAGAGTACAATGGTTGAAAAGTACAACTTGATTGATCGTGGGTAAGAATTCAGTTAGAATAGAGCATGGTTTGGGAATAAATCATCTTTGTATTTATGGGTCGATAGTGCCTACTTTCAATGTAACTAAATGTACGAGAATAAGAATGATATCCTGTCAGCTAAAAAAATAGAGTCAGTTGATTATGACATGCAAGAGACTATAAAAGAGAGAACCCAAGCTATGTGTGGGTTGGTCTCTGCTGGCTCCTGTCCGTGTAGAATTGTAGAGTTGTAGAGAAGAGAGTCTATCCAGGCTGTGTGTGGATCAATGGTAGAGTGAAGAAGAGGAAAAATTTAGATACCTAAGACTAGAGAGCATGAGGAGAGAAGTTTGTATAGATTGTAGAGAATATCTAGAACAGAGTCTACAAGTTAAGTGCACGGACTAAAGGTGCTATATATATTTCTCATGCCAGATGAAGAGTTCCTTTATGGTTTTTCCCAGATGGGTTTCCACTTGAAATGTCATCTCAATGTGTATTTGATGAATATGTCTATGTTGAATGAATATATGTTGTGAATAAGTAGGTCTGAATAGAGTGACTAGCATTTGTTTATGAATGATCTTTTAGATGCATATGTCGCATTGTTGATAGATAGAATCTATGATATATATTTATATGACTGTTGTAATCTATGTTGATGGATAAGTAGAGTAATATCTTGAATGGACATAATAAGAATATGAAACAAAACCCTCGGCTTCGGTTAATCAATATAGTAAGGTGCCAAGGAAGAGGAAATCCCCACCCAACTGTAGAAACCTAGCTCCGGAAGTTACCCATAGAGATATCATAAGCAAGACTGGATATGGGTCGCAGGTGCTGCTGAGTGAGCCCTGCTCTTTGGGCCGATATATTGGGCTTTGTTGATGAGCAATCAAGGGTCTGAACCTAGGTCAAAGGAGGAAACACCAACGACTGTTAAAAATAAGTTTGCATTCTTATCTCAAGCGAATGCAAGCACATACACAACCGTGACACAACCTTGTCTTATTCTAAGGTTTTTTTTAATCTTTTTAGTTCGAGTATTAAATTCTCACATAAATTGTTGATTTATAGATTTAATGATGTATTTTTTTTACTTGCTGTGAAGAAAAAAATTTGTTGCATCCAGAGGTGCTTGGAAAATATGGTTATTAAATTGGTAATTGAATTCTTCTTCTTGTATAAATGTTAAAAATTGTTGTTTATTAAAAATTGACAGTTAAATGTATTAAGTTTTTTTATTATCAGTAAGAAGAGTATCCTTATATTACTTGAAAGCTAACATAGTATAAAAATAGTGGTATAACCAGTCGTGGGAAGTTGGAGATTTCAAGCATGGCCATATTGTTATCAGATAAGTGCCCATATACTTCTAGTTCCTGACCTAACAACCTACCCAATTTTGGAAAAAGATCCCACATAAAACTGGCATGTCGGCCCCCGAACCCAAGTTTACGCAAAGACTGAAAATTCATAAGACTTAAAACATCAACAATAGAATCCAAGATAATAATAACACATCGAGCCTTAAACAACATAGTTGCACGGAAGACTGGAGCAGAGTAACAACCCCTCAATCACAAAAAGATATAATATCCAGGCACGACACCCATCATTGGGCAGGGGGTTCGCGAAGAGGAGAATCCTGCTCCTCCCCAGGAAGTTCCCTGAGATGATATATGTACTCCTTTGTAATCGTCTCAAGTAGGAGGAGGCCTGCCATGCTAGCTTGTTGCCCGCCTCTGATCATTTGGAGTGCCTCTCTGATACCTTGAGCCATTTGCAACCTCGCTTGAATTTCTTGTGCTAGTAGAATATGCACAAGCCATAAAGGATTGGCGGTGAGAGGTATTCCTTGGTGGGACTCGTATTCTTGAAGCTGGTAAATTTCCCTATGTGCGATTTGTGCTTCGACTGGAGCTTGGGTTTCAGCCATATACTGCGGCCCCAGTTGAAAGCTAAGGGAACTGGAGCTTCCAGAGCCATCGATTCTTGCTGAGAGGAACCAACAGTCGGCCAAACCTCAACTTCTACCCTCACATTTGCACCATGGAGACCCCGGACTCTCCACTGAGGTGCCATTAAAACCCCTGAACAGAGCACCCAAGGAACTGATGCACACAGATTACAACCTCCCGTTCATAAGGTTGTTAACAGAAGACATGAACACTCCTTCCCGAGTGGGGGTATTTAGGGAATCTATAGGCAATGGAAGGAGGTACATTATGCTCATAGAACATGATTAAACTCCCACCTTCACGTGAGTCAGTTTCTTTGCATTAAAATCTATGTACTTCCTAATCAGATTTAGATCGTCGTAGCCCTCCTGCTCGTATGTGTGATCTTGGACAGGGTTGTCCATTTTATTCGGCGACGTACGACCTTCCTCCCTACATTCTGCACGATGACAAGTTCTCAAGGTAAGTCCAATGATTTTCCTGAAAGGGAAAGTACCTCTGAATGCTCCATATGATCCTGAGAATGACTGAGGTAAGCGCATTTAAAGAAGGAAAGATTCAGAACCGTCCCTGACGGATCTGTGCACCGTGTCAATTTCTACGGTTTCCCTTTTTCTTTCCCATGCCAATTGTCTTGACAATATGAAGATAAGTGTGATCAGGCATGGGAGTGACATGTGGGATCGCTAGCTCCTCCTGGAGTCGATCACCTTCATTTGACGCCGTACCTTCCTCGAGATTCAATGAGAGGAATCCACTTGTCCCGGTCACATGCCACCCATGCGGCTCCGGAGATAAAACATGGTGCACGCGCATGAGAGGAGGTGTGTCCTCATGGGAATTTATTTCTTGTCCTTGATAATTCATGTTGGCACCATGACATGGAATTTCGCATTGTTCAACATATGGATCACTCGATAGGTTTCAATTATCTTTTTCCACCATCTCCTCACTTCTCCTCTAGAGAACGGGGTCACCTAAATCTGCACTATGTTCTGCATGGAAATAATTTCATTTCCTGACCCCTGCATTTTCTAATACATCCACAACCTTATTCCCGCTTTGCTTGACATGGGAAAATTGTAAGACCGGGGTGTCGACTAACAATCACTTGAGCTCCGAAAGTTAGCTTTCCCATTTCCAATTCCTTGAAACCTTGGCTATGGTGGAACCTTGTTGGATTCTTCATGTTATGGATATGATAACAAAGGAGTCCCTCTCCACCACCAAGGGCATCCATTATTGTTGTATAACCCATTTTAATCCGCTTACGAATCCTTCCAGTTCTGCCATATTGTTGGTATATTCTCCTATGCCCTTCAGAAAATGCTGATCATTTTTCCCTTTGAATTCCTATTTACACTACCATAACCCACTGGTCCTGGGTTTCCTATAGCTTCTCCATCGAAAATAAATTTAAAGGAGCCTACCACCAGACGTTGCCATGAGTTGGGGTTGCGGGGAGGTGCATTTAGGGCTCGAAGGTGATCTTTGTTTCCAGGTACGTTGTAGATAACCCAGTCATTTAATATTTGTCACTCTGTTGTGTCTACTTTACTAGCCTTCTGAGTCCATCGAATTAGGGTTAAAGTTTCCTTAATATTAATTTCAATTAGAGCCCATACCTCCTTTGTGTGGCGAAGCTTGAGTGGTGAAGGTTTTCTACAAAACCTGGAAATAGTTCCCAAACCCTATTAAAAAAATCATTTTTTGAAGACCTGGTGAGGCCAATTGGCTATTGTTATATCTGGATGCCCATTGTGTCTAGAATATTTCCTAAAATTTACTGCCCCTTTCTCCCAAAGGGAGGAAGCCATAGGGAATTCATCGAGAATTTGATTGATGGTTTCAGTAGCAGCTTTGCAAAGGATACATCTCTATGGTCCTATCATCCCGCGGCCCTGAAGATTGTCTTAGGTAAGGATGCGCCTTTTGAGAAGTAGAAAACTAAAAGCCGCCACCTTGGGCCACCATCTCCCACACCAAATATTCTGGCACTTCCTCTGCTTCTCCATTATGTGAGTTTATGTCAAAAGTCTTATAGCCTATTTGAGGTTGAAGTTTCCTGTGCTGGAATAGCCCCATCGGATCTTGTCCGGCCCGTCCACCTTTGGGATCTATATGTTGCACAATTCCTCATAGAAATATTCGATGTTATCCTCAGGGGTGCATGCTTTCCACCACTCCTTTGGTTTCCATGTCCTAAACTATGTATCCATTGAAAGGGGGTCCCAAAATTCATGCACCCGTTCCATCAGGCTATTTTGAATAAAATGGAGTAGCTCTGGGATATCGTCTCAGTTGGATAAACATAGAGCTTATTGCCAAGCATCCTGAGAGAACGATGTCAACTTTCCATCTTGAACCTCCCAAAAGCTATGGCGTTGGATGGGACCTATATTTTATTGGGAAGCCTTCCAGATACTTGAACCTGAGATATCTTTTCCAAATCAGATAAGTTTTTGTTTCGACCATTAAGGCGAATATTCCTGATGCCACAAATTCGCCCAGGGTTCCTCTGAGTGAGAAATATATTTCCACCATATTTTTTCCCCAAGGAATCTATTTATGTTGACCAGATCCCTGAGTCCTAACCCCCCAGCTTCCTTTGGTTTACATAGAGTTTTCCAATCGACTAGAGCCCACTTCCTGTGTCCTTATGTTCCCCCTCACAGAAAGGTCCTTCGAAATTTTTTTAGCACTGATTTGGGAGCAATCGAGAAAGAGAAGAGGTATAGAGGCATGGATTGAAGCACTGACTTGACCAGAATTATTCTTCTTGGGAGGTTAAGATCCCTATAGGTCCATTGTCTGAGCTTTTGCTTGAGTTTATCCAATAAATCCTTCCGTGGGATTTGTTTTATAGTGGATTCCGCTAAAGGGGCACCCAGATATTTGGAAGGTAGAACACCTTCTGATAATTCAAGGATTCTGAGGATGTTTTGTCATGTGATTTTTGGGGTGTTGAAAAATTACACCTGAGACTTCTCCTTATTTACTTCCAACCCACTAGCCTCCAAAAAAGTGTCAATCCCCCTCTTTAAGCCATGGTCCTCCTAAACAGTGGAAGGACCCATCAATATTGTATCATCAACAAATTGTTGATGGGTCTGCGGTTTCATCTCTTCGCTAAGGTTGAGCCCTCAAGCCTAGTCCTCGATGCGCAAGTCCTTAAGAATTCAACCTATTCCTTCTGCAATGATGATGATCATGAAAGGAGATAAGGGATCTCCCTAACATACGTATCCCCCATGAGGTTGGGAAGGGTGGTGAGGGAGTCTTGTTAACTAGAATTGAGAAAAAAGCAGAGGATACTAGATTCATCACCCACTCAGTCCATTGGTACAAAAATCCAAATGTCCGGAGGATTCCTTCCAAGAGTTTCTATTTTAGTTTGTCATAAGCTTTTGACATGTCAAGTTTCAGCAGCATACCTGGGATCTTTTCTGTTTTTATGGAGTGAATGGTTTCATGCACCAGAATGATGCCATCCATTATCTACCACGCTTCAAAAAAACCATCTTGTTCTGGGGATATAAGGAGAGGGAGTAGGGGTGGAAGCCTATTGGCTATGACCTTGGAAATAATATTATAGATGACGTTACACATAGAAATTGGTTTGAGTTTCCTAGGGTCCTTCGTGCCATTTTATTTAGGAACAAGCATGAGGAAGGCGGCATTGAGGGCTTTCAGAATGCTACCTGTCTTTCTTGAATCCTCGACAAGGGACCACACTTCCTCTTTCAGTCATTCCCAATAGGAGTGAAAAAATTCATTATGAACCCATCAGGTCCCGGGGATTTATCATCTGCCATTTGCTTAACCGTCGCTTCTACTTCTTCCATCTCAATCAGCTTCATGAGCATAAATTTGTGTTCATCATTGATGAGCCTTAGGATATGCCGCAGGACCTTGGTATAGGACTCGTTCCTATCATATTCAAGGTCCTCCATGAGTTCAACGAAGAAGTAATTCATGATAAGTTCTAGTTCCTCTTGGGTTTTCACATGTGTTATCCCTTTTCAGCCTCACCTTGCGATTACTGTTGAAATATTGTAACTTCAAATGATATTCTAAATGTATTTTACTGATGTAACCCAAGAGAGATGTTATTATTCCTCCAACAAGGTGTTACTATTGTATTTGGTCATCATAGAGTCATGAGGTAAATCCTCCACTTGTGTCGGGTATTTAGTACCCTAATAAATAATATAATATATTGTTTTGAGTATTCCTAGGTGAAGTCGGCCCAGACAGTTTAGTGGGGCCGACTTGTCTAGTGCAAAAGTCAATTGACACATGTATATAAATAGAGGAGTTGTGGTTCTTATCTGAACACAAACTCACTCACTTGTGTAGCGCATAGGAGATAGAGAGAGAGAGAGATCGAACAGAAGGAGGAGAACACATGTTTTTGGGGTTGTCTTTTATACATCTTATACATAGGAAGTTTTTGTTCGGTTTTCTTCCCCTCGAGGGTTTATCAGGATACATGTTGTGTTTATCTTGTGATTTTGTTTCTATCAGTGATTCTTGATATGTTATTACTGTGATTTTGAATTGAATACTATTGAATCTAGTATAGCATATGAAAACTTAACATGGTATCAGATCTAACCTGATTAAAGCAACTTTCACAAGGTGAAATTCTCCCTCCCCCCTCTCCGGAAGAAATTAGGGTTTTCGCAAAAGTTGAAGTTTTGAATATAGAAAGTTGTGCCATCCCAGAGCGCATATATGGAGCCCTAGATCGAATTTTTTGGGTGGCTAGATCTCTGGGAAATCCAAACCCTAGTTTGGCAGTGAACCAGAAAAATCGCAGTGAAACAAAACCAAAAAATCTGTAGTGCTGCAACCTTGCAAGTAGGATTTGAAGACTGAAGATTAGGGATCTCCAAAAAGCAGTTGTATAAACCAACTCGCCTCCTCCAAGCACATCTACTGGGAAGGTCAATCTCCTGTTTTGATAAATTTCAATTTTGAGTGACTTACAGGACAAGATGGCCCCAAGCACTAATCTTGAGGACAAATTGGAAGGCCTAGAAAACTTCCTGGCTTGGAAGTATATGATTTTCCTCATTTCAAAAGATAAAATGGTCTTGAGAAGTACATCAAGAATGATGTTGCAGAACCTAAAGAAGCTGAAGCTAAGGAGAAGCACCTAATCAAGGCAATGGGGATCACTGTCGATTCCATTAAGGATCACTTGATCCCTCAGGTGTCATCTAGGAAGACACCTAAGCAAATGTATGATGCACTTTCCAGAATGTATGAAGGAAAGAACATCAACAGAAATATGGTTTTGAGAGCTCAATTGAAGGGCACTAAGATGAGAAAAGAAGAATATATTTAAGATTACATCACAAGGGTCTCCCAGATCAAAGAGAAGTTAAGTGCTATTGGAGATACCCTTGATGAGGATGAATTGGTTATGACTGCTCTCAATGGACTCACCAGACCTTGGGACTCATTCATCCAAACTCTATGTGCAAGAAAAGAAAGTATGAAGTTTGACATAGTGTGGGAAGATTGCATACAAGGAGAAGCTAGAGTAGCCAATTGAGAAGCTCTTCTCAGAGAAGATGATCAGGCTCTGATAAACTAGTAGCAACAAGGAAGGTCTTCCTGCATGCTTGTGTTCTTACATGCAGAAGAATTAAAATAGGAAGCCAATTGTATTTAATTATTTTTCCTAAGTTTACTTTGGAAAATAATTAAAGTGATCTAAATTAACTTTAGTGAACCACTAGTTAGAGTGAAAGTGAAATTAAGGTTTTTTCTTTACCACTAGTTAAAGTGAAAGTGAAATTAGGGTTTTCGCTTTACCTAAAGTTATATAAGAGAGATCAATTGGTGGAGAGAACACACACACTTGTATTCCGACAGAGAGAGGATACAGACAAGGAGACTCAAAGTCAGACAGAGGATTTAGCTGAGAAGACGGAGGAGCGTGTAGTAGGATCATCGAACTTCGTACAGCTGGGCCATACACTCACACCAAAGGGTGTTGAGGTTTAGCTGGGATTCGCCCAGTGATTCTGCTAGGTATTGCAATCACCAGGTTTGGGTGAATTTGCAGTGATTGTAAAAGTTCCATATTTTCTCATAATAAAATCTATATCTGACTGCTGCACCGATTTTCCCATCTTGGATTTTTTTTGGGGTTTCCATACCCAAAATAATAGTGTCAATATCGTGATGTGATGTTGTGATTTATTTCTCAGTTTTATATTCTGCTGCATACTGTAAAAGATATTCATGTGTGGTTATCAGTTGATATTTTGCATGCATTGTTTATCCCTAGTTGAATATTAAAGGAAAATTTACATGGTATTAGAGCTCTAGTGAGCTAAAGTTGAGAGATTTGTAGCAGCAGTGATAGATCTAGGGCAGATCTATAAGAAGACACAAACCTAGACTTCCAAATTTAGGGTTTGACAGGTACACTTCACTATGGCCGTGCAGTTGAGAGTTGAGGATAGACTCCAGGGTGCTCAGAACATTCCTACATGGAAATAAAGGATCACAAGGATCCTGGACGTCAGTGATGCAGAGGAGCACATTGACTCCATGAAGGTTGATCCCACAGATCCGACAGATTTAGTAGCTTGGAATAAGATTGATTCTAGATCCATACTGATTATCATGGATGAAGTGAAGGACCATATAATCCCTTACCTTTCTGGTAAGAAGACCGGATCAGAGATGTGGACGGCTTTGGAGAGTCTGTACCAAAGCAAGAATGAGAACCGAAAGATGGTGTTGCAAGAGAGGATGCACAACACCAAGATGGCTAAGGGAGAAGGAGTGGTGCCTTATCTCATGAGGCTCATACAGATCAGGGATGAGCTTGGAGTTGTTGGCTCTAAGACAATGGGTGAGCAGCTAGTTTGGATAGCCCTCAATTGCTTCTCTAAGCCATGGGACACCTTTTTCAAAGGTGTTGTGGCTAGGGAGAGTGGTTGACATAGACTATGGGATGACTTTGTGCAGGAGGAGACCCGCATGGGTCAAGGATCAGGCTCATCCAGCAGTGCCCCACAGATTGTCTCTGAGGAGGCTCTAGCCCTTACAGGGAAGAGCAAGGGGAAGGAAAAGAGGAAGAAGGATGGTAAGAAGAACCTTGATGTGTCAAAGGTCAAGTGTTTTATCTGCCACAAGCAGGGACACTTTGCCTCCTAGTTCCAAGATAGGAAGAAGAAGAGTAACACTCAGATGCCTGGATCTACAGAGGTGGATGTGTTCAGCAGGAACTTTGATGAGGAGTCATTTTTTATAGCTTGCATGGTAAGCACCACAGGGAGAAGCATATGGTACATTGATAGTGGAGCATATAGTCACATGACTGGACAAAATAGATTCTTCAAAGACTTACAGGAGGGTGGAACAGGGATCCACGTTGAGCTGGGTGATGATGCGCGATATCAGGCACAGGGAGTTGGCACTGTTTCATTTGAGAGGGATTATGGCAAACCCCTCAATTTTGCTGATGTGTTATATGTTCCAGGATTGACCAAGAACCTTATATCAGTCTCCACTCTGGAGGACAAGGGATATCATGTGAATTTCCGTGACCATAGAGTGTATATTAGGCCCAAGGGGTCAGATAGGAGCTTGGATCGGGTGATTGGCAGAAGGAGCGAGAAAGTGTACAGATGACACTTTGAGCCTATAAAGGCTCTAGTCAGCAGCAGTCAGGGTGAGTTGTGGCATAGGAGGATGGCACACTTACACCATTGATCATTGAAGCATTTGAGATAGGAATTCATTGGAGTTCCTTAGGTACAGGAGGAAAAGCATAACCATTGTAAGGGTTGTGCTTTGGGGAAGACCATCAGGAAGCCTTTCCCACAGAGTGAGCACAAGTCTAAGGATCCCTTGGACTTGGTGCATTCGGATGTATGCAGACCTATGAGTGTCCATTCGTTCAGTAATTACAGTTACTGCGTAACCTTTATTGATGACTATTCCAGGAAAACATGGATCTATTTCCTGAAGGCCAAGTCAGAGGTCTTTGAGAGGTTCCGAGAGTTCAAGACTCTTCTGGAGAACCAAACAGGAAAGAAGATTCGAGTGTTGAGGACAGACAACAAGGGTGAGTACACTTCCAATGAGTTCATGGAGTATTGTTCGGCTGAGGGGATCAAGAAGGAGCACAATGTGCCCCATACCCCACATCATAATGGAGTTGCAGAGCTGGAGAACATGACTATGGTTGGAGCAGCTAATGCCATGCTATTTGATCAAGGATTACCACTATTTCTATGGGCCGAGGAATACAGGACTGCAGTATACATTCATAACAGGTGTCCCCACACAGCCTTGGGGAGGAAGACACCAAAGGAGGTCTTCACAGGCACTAGGCCAGATGTGAGTCACATTTGCATATTCGACAGTGTCTGCTATTGTCATGTTCATGCTGATAATAGGAAGAAGTTGGACCCTTCTGGAGAGAAGGGGTTACTTGTTGGTTACAACGAGATTTCGAAGGCATACAGATTTTACATTCCTGCTCGTAGGAGGATCATTATGAGCAGGGATGTCCAGTTCGATGAGGACAGGTCCTTGCGGAGATCTCTGGACTTACTAGCAGAGCAGCAGCTAGCACAGGAGTCGGGAGTCAAGTTGGAGGAGCCAAATGTATAGGTACAGGTACATACATAGAGCACATGTTCTAATGGTCGGAGGGAGTCAGGTGGACAAGATCCTTCAGTCATTGACATGAAGGATGAGCTACAGTAGGAGACGGATATCTAGCAGCCGCAACAGGTTGACACTAGGCCAAGGCCTAAGTGGTTTAGATCCACAGTGCAGGATTCTAGGCAGGTAGATCCTCCACAGACATCTTTTAAACGGAGTGTACCACCAGAGAGGCGTAGTTATATGGCACTGATGACAGAGTTGATTAACTTTGAACCTTCTAGCTTCGAGGAGGCTGCACAACATGATGTGTGGCAGGAAGCTATGGTTGAGGAGTATGACTCCATTATGAAAAACCAAGTATGGGAGGTTGTGCCGAGGCCACAAGGGAAAAAGGTGTTGGGATCTAGATGGATCTACAAGGTGAAGCATGCAGCAAACGGAAGCATGGAGAAGTACAAGGAGCGCTTCGTGGAAAAGGGGTTTTCATAGAAGGAGGGTATTGATTATGAGGAGACCTTCGCCCCTGTTTCCAGGTATTCTTCCATTTGGACCATTATCTCACTAGCAGCTGAGATGGGTTGGCATGTCCATCAGATGGACGTCAAGATTGCCTTTCTCAACGGAGTTATAGAGGAGGAGGTGTATATTGAGAAGCCGGAGGGGTTTGATGTGTAGAACATGGAGATGCATGTATGCAGACTACATCGATCTCTTTACAGGCTCAAGAAGGTACCTCGAGCATGGTACTCGAGGATTGACAACTATCTACGAGAGATGGGATTTCAGCGGAGTGAGGATGACCACAACCTGTACTTCTTGACAGGTGAGGTGCCTCTCATACTAGTCTTATATGTGGATGATCTCTTTTTGACAGGAGATGAGAGGCTGATTGGAGACTACAAGTCCAACCTTACAGTAGATTTTGAGATGAAATACCTTGGGCTGATGCATTACTTTTTGGGCTTGGAGGTTTGGCAAAGAGATGGATGCTTCTTCATCGAACAGGGGAAGTATGCAGTAGAGATCTTGAAGAGATTCAGGATGGAGGACTGCAAGACGATGGCCATACCTCTAGTTTCCAATTGGAGGAAGATTGATGCATCAGGATCAGACAGATTTGATCATACCTTGTATCGTCAGCTTATCGGATCGCTTATGTATCTATTCAACACTAGACCAAACATCATCTTTGCAGTCAACTCTTTGATTCAGTTCATGGTGGACCCTCGGAGAGTGCATTGGAAAGTTGCAAAGCACATACTTCACTACATCATAGGTACAGTGGAGTATGGATTGGTTTATGAGCGTAGGGGGAGTGTATAGTTAGCAGGTTTCACAGATGTTGACTGGGCAGGATGTGTAGAGGACCAGAAGAGTACTTCAGGTTGTTGTTTCAGCATCGGATCAGGGGTTGTCTCTTGGTTTAGCAGGAAGCAAAAGTCAGTTGCATTAAGCTCTGCAGAGGATGAGTACATGGCAGCGAGCATGGCTGCTTGTGAGGGTATGTGGCTGAGGAAGTTACTTGTAGGGTTGTTCGAGTGTGAGCTAGAGGTTATTGTAGTTCACTGTGACAATCAGAGTGGCATTAGGCTATCTGAGAATCCAATGTTCCATGACTGGAGCAAACACATAGACATCAGATACCACTTCTTGAGAGATTGTGTTCAAAGGGGAACAATTCGGTTGGAGTACATACAGATATATGAGCAGGTGGCGGACATTTTCACCAAGGCACTTTGCAGACAGAGTTTTGTGAAGTTCAGGGATGATTTGGGGTTGCTACTGAATCCCTTCCTCGTTGAGAGGGAGTGTTAAAATAGTAGCAACAAGGAAGGTCTTCCTGCATGCATGTGTTCTTACATGCAGAAGACTTAAAATAGGAAGCCAATTGTATTTAATTATTTTTCCTAAGTTTACTTTGAAAAATAATTAAAGTGATCTAAATTAACTTTAGTGAACCATTAGTTAGAGTGAAAGTGAAATTAGGGTTTTTGCTTTACCACTAGTTAAAGTGAAAGTGAAATTAGGTTTTTTTCTTTACCTAAAGTTATATAAGAGAGATCAATTGGTGGAGAGAACAAACACACTTGTATTTTGATGGAGACATGATACAGACAAGGAGAGAAAGTCAGACAGAGGATTTAGCCGAGAAGACGGAGGAGTGTGCAACAGGATCATCGAGCTTCGTACAGCTGGGTCGTACATTCACACAGGAGGGTGTTGAGGTTTAGTTGGGATTTTCCCAGTGATTCTTCCGGGTACTGCATTCGCCAGGTTTGGGTTAATTTGCAATGATTGTAAAAGTTCCATATTTTCTCATAATAAAATCTATATCTGATTGTTGCACTGGTTTTCCCATATTGGGTTTTTCTAGGGGTTTCCATACCCAAAATAATAGTGTCAATATCGTGATTTATTTCTCAGTTTTATATTCCGCTGCATACTGTAAAATATATTCATGTGTGGTTATCAGTTGATATTTTGCATGCACTGTTTATCCCTAGTTGAATATTAAAGGAAAATTTATAGGCTCTAGCTACCCATACTAAAGAAAGAAATCAATAAAACTTCAAGAGGAGTAATCACAAGCCTTCAAAGAAGAAATTCCAGAAGAAGAAGGAGGAGGATTACTCAAAGTATCAATTCTACAATTGTCATAAGATAGGACATCTTGCTAGAGAATTTCCATCATCAAAGAACAACAACAACAAAAGGAATCATGCTCATCGAGCTGAAGATGAGAATGAAGAAAGACCTCGAAATATAACTAGAGGTGAAGATGTAGAAGAATATGTTTTATTCTCTGCAATATCTGGTTCTGTAACACCTGGAGAAGATACATGTGGCTTATTGATAGTGGTGCCTCCAAGCACATGACAGGAAAGAAGACAACCCTGTCAAATCTTGAAGAGAAGAACTCTCCTAGACGATATCATTGGGAGATGACTATCAATATCCCATCAGAGGTATTGGTGAATCAAGCTACAAGCTTGACTCTGGGACCTCCATGAAGATGAAGGAAGTATTGTATGTACCAGGTTTGAAAAAGAACCTACTCTCCATCTCAGCTCTAGATGAGAACGGATATAGAGTTTCTTTTATAGATAGACAAGTACTTATGTGGCCCAAGTGAAAGACACTTGAATATGTTGTAGTCATTGGAGAAGAAGAAGGAGGAATATACAAGCTCAAAGGACATCCAGAGACAACCCTTGTCCATGAGACTACCAGCTTAAGTGAACTGTGGCATAGGAGACTTGATCACATCAACTACAAAGCATTTCCCTATGTGAGCAAGCTGGTAACAGGGTTACTGGTCTAAAGATGGAACATGAGGGAACCTGCAAGGGATGTGCACAGGGAAAGAACATCAAGATTCCCTTTCCAAAAAGTGACACAAATACTAAAGGTAGGTTGGAACTAATCCATTCTGATGTATGTGGTCCTATTCCCTCCATATCCTTAAGTCGATATGAATACTATGTCACATTTATTGATGATTATTCAATAAAGAATTGGATACACTTCTTGAAGAATAAGAGTGAAGTGTTCGGGAAATTCAAGGAATTCAAAGCCTTGATAGAGAACCAGTCAGAAAAGAGAATCAAGACACTGAGATCAGATAATGGTGGAGAATACACTTCAAAGGAATTTGAAGCATTCTGTAAGGATTCATGAATCAAGAGGGAACTAACCACTCCCTATAATCTCTGACAAAATGGTGTTGCAGAAAGAAATAATAGAACTATCATGGAAGCAGTGAAGACCATGATTCATGACCAAGACCTCCCTATGCACCTATGGGATGAAGCTGCGAGAACAACTGTATATGTGCAAAATAGATTATCTCACAGTGCTCTTGGATTCAAGACCCCTGAAGAGATGTATACTGGAAAGAAACTTGAATTAAGCCATGTCAAGATATTTGGTTGTCCAGTATATGTACATATTTCGAAAGAGAAGAGAACCAAATTGGATCCTTCTGGTAAGAAGGGAATATTTGTAGGATACTATGAAGTCTCCAAAGCCTTCAGGATATACATCTCAGGATTCCATCATATCAATATTAGTAGGGATGTAAATTTCAATGAAGAGGCAGCTCTTAAGAAATATAGAAGGTGTAATCTTGAAGAAGTACATGAAAAATATGTACCTCCTAGAAGGACAAAAGCTGAACCAACTCCTGAAATAGTAGCATCAGAATATCATGACATGCTAGAGCCTCAGGATCCCCCTACTATGGATATCTCTTGACAGAGAAAACATGCTTGGGTAAGAGAAATCATAAAAGAAGTAGAAAGAAATGGAGCACCAGAAGGCTCCACAAGAACCAACAAAAAGATCAAAGCCATATTCCAGTTATGTAGCTTTGATGTGTGATCTTGTAGACCAAGAACCCATGAGCTATGAGGAAGCTGCACAGAAGAAAGAATGGGTTGAAGCAATGATGAAATAATAGTAGTCGATCATGAAGAATGATGTTTGGGATATTGTTCCTAAACCAGAAAACAAGAGTGTGGTTTCTTCAAAATGGATCTACAAGATCAAAAATGCTGCAAATGAAAGTATTGAAAAGTACAAAGCAATATTTGTGGCTACAGGATTCTCTCAGAAAGAGGGGATCAATTATGAAGAGACATTTTCTCCAATAACAAGGTACACTTCCATCAGAACTATCATGGCACTTGCTTCCATGACAAAATGGGACTTACACCAAATGGATGTAAAGACAACCTTCCTTGATGTTGTGATTGAGGACGAGGTTTACATCAAACAACCACAAGGATTTGAAGTCGAAGACAAAGCGACTCTTGTATGCATGATGAAAAAGGATTTGTATGGACTGAAGCAAGCTCCTAGAGCCTTGTATGGCAGAATAGATAGCTTCTTGACAAGCATGGGATTTACCAAGAGTAAAGCTGATCCTAATATTTATATGAATATTATGGATGATGAACCAGTCATACTATTGTTGTATGTGGATGATCTATTTCTGACTGGAAATGAGAAACATATCAAGGATTTCAAGAAGAAGCTAGATGAAGAATTCAAGATGAAAGATCTTGGATTGATGCATTATTTCCTAGGGATGGAAGTGTGGTAGAGCCCAGAAGGAGTCTTTCTGAACCAGGGAAAGTGTGCAGTAGAAATCTTGAAAAGATTTGATATGTTGGATTGTAAAGCCATGGCCACACCCATGGACACCAACTCAAAGTTGTTGTCTAATGAGACATCCGAGCTAGTGGACATGAATCACTATAGACAAATTATTGGGTCATTAATGTATCTGACGAACACAAGGCCAGATATATGCTTTGTTGTGAACACCTTGAGTCAGTATCTAGTTAAACCTAGACGGGTTCACTTGATAGCTGCAAAGCATGTGATGAGGAACCTAAAAGGTACGATTGATTTGGGACTGTACTATGGGAGAGATAATGACTACAATTTGTATGGGTATACAGATTCAGATTGGGAAGGAAGTGCCACAGACAGAAAGAGCACCTAAGGTGGATGTTATTGTCTGGGATTCGCCATGATCTCATGGTTTAGTAAGAAATGGTCCAGTGTTTCTCTCAGTACAGCTAAAGCAGAGCACATCACAGCTTGCTCTGCTTGTTGTGAAGCGATATGGCTTCGAAAGCTGATGTCAGGAATATTTGACATGAAGGTGGAAACCACAGTAATTTTCCGTGACAATCAAAGTTGTATAAAGATGACAGAAAATCTGGTGTTCCATGAAAAATTGAATCATATAGAAATATGATATT
Organism: Pseudotsuga menziesii; assembly: GCA_001517045.1. Classification (NCBI taxonomy): domain Eukaryota; kingdom Viridiplantae; phylum Streptophyta; class Pinopsida; order Pinales; family Pinaceae; genus Pseudotsuga; species Pseudotsuga menziesii. The sequence goes on along the minus strand of LPNX010719166.1, from coordinate 141,612 downwards.
TCTATAAAAGGGATATGGTACAAAAGGGAGCCATCAAGCTCCGGTACGTGGGTACCGATGAGCAAGTTGCTGATATACTGACCAAGCCTCTATCTCGAATGAAGTTCGAATATTTCCGCAACAATCTTGGTGTAGTTCGAAAGGACTTTCCTCGCAAGGAGGAAAATGATGGGACTACAAATGATGGACCCTCTTCGAAAAGGAAGATCAGGTCAAAGACATGAACCCTCCTCGGACAAAGGGGGAGCAGGTTGATAATATGAAACTTCCTAGGAAAGGGGGAGTAATGATGAGACTGAAATCGATGATGATGATGGTCTGACATTTATTTGTGGACGATAGTATCCTCTCTTGAGGATGGCAGGTATAACACTCTGTGCATGAGAGTGGTCCTTACTAGTTAAAGGATGATCCTGCAAGATGTTACTCTTGCATGGAGAATACTCATATTCAGTTGTGAATATCGTAGATTAAACACTCACTCAGGAGTGGTAGTAACCTCAGTGGTTTGGATTCTCTACAATGAGTCCTCATGGATGCCAAGACTGACATTGTGTATGCAATCGAGATCTTCCTTGCAGACTATAATCTTGTATGGAGAGTATGCCTACATTCATATGTATATGCCATAGAATAACACTCGCTTGGGAGTGGTCCTAACCTATGTGGTATGGATTCTCTATGATGAGTCCTCACAGACGGCGTAGTATAACACTCACTTGGGAGTGGTCCTAACCTATGTGGTATGGGTGTTCTACGATGGGATGACATTGTGTATGCAGTCGAGGGCTCTGCAGAAAATATTCTTGCTTGGAAGAGTATGCCTACACACAAGTGTAGATACCGTAGTATAACACTCACTTGGGAGTGGTCCTAACCTTTGTGGTATGGATGGTCTACGATGAGTCCTTGCGGACGATAGGGCTGACAATGGGTGCAGTCTAGATCTACATTTAGTTGTAGACAATTCAGCTAATCAATTTCATGGATCATGCTGATGGAGGATTGCATCATCCTTGGACTTATGTCCTGAAGGGATTGATATTGATCATCCCGTAACTAGATCATGTGTACTGTAGGTACCATGGAGGCAAAGGATTAAGTAGATTGAAGTACAACATCGAAGGGTCAAGTAGATCGAAGTGCGGCTGAAAAGGATCAAGAAGGATCGAAGTACTGCTGCAAAGGATCGAAAGCATAGAAGCGTTGCTGCAAAAGGATTGAAAGGATCATAGTGCTGCTACAAGGGATCGAGAAGATAGGAAGGCTACTACAGAAGATCAAAGTGCTACTGCAAAGGATCGAGAAGATCGAAGTGCTGCTGCAAAGGATCAAAGTACTGCAAAGGATCTAGAAGATCAAAGTGCTGCTACAAAGGATCGAAAGATTGATGCATTGTTGCAAAGAAAGGATCAAGTGATCATGTGATGCATAAGATAAAGAGTAACTGTTCCAGTTACTAATTGTGAAAAACTTCCTGTGACGTATAGATGTATTACCTCTATGTACTGTTGTAATTGTCTCTCTGTTCTCCTATAGTCTGTGATGATGTTGTTAGTAGAATAACCTTCTCGTTAAGGGGGAGTGTTGAAAATATTATAACTTCAAAGGATATTCTAAATGTATTTTACTGATGTAACCCAAGGGAGATGTTATTTTTCCTCCGACGGGGTGTTACTATTATATTTGGTCATCATAGAGTCATGGGGTAAAGCCTCCACTTGTGTTGGGTTTTTAGTACCCTAATAAATAATATAATATACTGTTTTGAGTATTCCTAGGTGAAATCGGCCTAGATAGTTTAGTGGGGTCGACTTGTCTAGTGCAAAAGTCAATTGACACATGTATATAAATAGAGGAGTTGTGGTTCTTATTTGAACACAGACTCACTCACTTGTGTAGCGCATAGGAGAGAGAGAGAGAGAGAGAGAGAGAGAGAGAGAGAGAGAGAGAGAGAGAGAGACATAACAGAAGGAGGAGAACACCTGTTTTTGGGGTTGTCTTTTATACATCTTATACAAAGGAAGTTTTTATTGGGTTTAGTTCCCCTTGAGGTTTTCCCAGGATAAATATTGTGTCTATCTTGTGATTGTGTTTCTATCAGTGATTCTTGATATGTTGTTGCTATGATTTTGAATTGAATACTATTGAATCTAGTCTAGCATATGAAAACTTAAAAATTACCATGTCGATGTTGGATGGATTCTTTGTGGAAGAACCCAGTGTTGCGTTCTCCCTCTTGAAGCCACCTGCTCTTGGATTTTGTTTCCAGAGGAGTTCCTCCTGTTGCTCTCTTAAGCTAAATTCTTGTAGCAGGGTTTTCTCCTAAGCTCTTACCTCCTCAACGAATCCCTGCTACATGCCTCTCTGTTGAACCTCTTGTATCTTTCTATCTATCCAACTGCTTTTTCTCTTGGAATATGTTCCCAAAGGATTCTATATTCCATCTTTTGATTTTTCCTTTTAGAAGCTTGAGTTTTTGTTGGAATTGGAACATGAGCATACCCTTAATGGGGGGAATGTTCGCCCACCATTTCTTGAGTTTCTCCAGGAATTCGGGATGAAGGATTCAGAACTGTTCAAAAGGAAAGGGTCTTCGAAGGTTCACCCTTATTCTCTCCCAATCCAGACTTACTGGCTAGTGATCCGAACCAGCCTATGGAAGTACCATGACTGTCAGTTCCCCCCCTCCATCATAATAGAATCTGAGACCAGAAAGCGGTCTAAGCGACAAGCGAGGCTTCTGTCCCCCGCTCTCTTGTTATTCTAGGTGTAAATACCGTTAGACGTTCTGACATCCACCATATCGAGGTTTGCAATGAATTCCTTAAAGTGATCGCTGATAGGGTTTAACTTCAGTATTCCTCCTTTTTTCTCATCTAGGATTCTGATGAGGTTAAAGCCCCCTCCTAGAATCCAAGGACGCAACCCAACCTCTGTCTTTAGAGTACGCAGGGAGTCCAAATCATCTCGATATGGGCCATAAATATTGGAAATGAATCCCCGTGTGCGCGTACCCATTACGTGGAAGGATGCCGAAAAGGAAAACTGTGAGGCAAGAAAGTATATAAGCACCACCTCTCTCGGATTCCAAATGATTCCTATCCCTCTGGTTGCTCCTCTTGCATCTATGGAAACTACTTCACTGGCCAAATTCTCTGCCGACCAAATTCCAACGAATTTTCCGATGAGAGCATGCTCTTTCATATACTGAATATCCTCCCGAACACAGTCCGAGCGGATATGTAGTTTCGAAACCATTTTTTATTTTGGCACACAATGTCCCGGTTTTTGGGTATCCCCGGTCAAGATTTCCTCTTTGGTAATNGTCCGTGTGCTCACTCATACCGGTACACCCTTCCCCAAATGCGAAGGTACTGTGTCCAAACTCTGACAGAGCGTACGAAATCATACCAAAACATATAACCCTAATTCACCATGAAACCTTCTGCCTCCCTCGCTCTCCGACTCCCTCTCCATTATTGTTTTTCAATTAAATGTATTATATTGAATATTTATAATTTGGTTTTATTATATTATTATTAAATAAATTTTAATAATCTTTGATACTACAAATGCTAATTATTACAATACACATGGATTAATGGTGTAAGTTTCTCTAGTTTGATTAATTGTATAAATATTATTTTGTAGGTTATCTATTTCTTTATGCACAGTTTCTTTAATGGCCCCTTATATATAGTGGAAAAACATAGGTTTGTACAGTGAATAGAAGGGGTTTGATGTTGATTGGTTATGTTTCCATATATGTGTGGAACTTTGATTGGTCCTTACCGATATATATATATATATATATATATTTTTTTTTTTCCTTGTAGTTTGGAAACCCATAGGTTTGTACAGTGTGACATAGAAATTTTAAGTACTTTTTACTTTTTGATTTTATTGATGATGGTTGATAAAAAAACATGAATGATAATTTAAAATTGAAGGTGATAGCTTAATTAGACTTCAAGTCGAAGAAAAGTATTGTTTGTGTGATTCTTGGTTGTGCTATAAAATAACAACATGCTTAGAATAGGTTATAGGGAACCTCAAAACAATTTACATTGGGAAATTAAGTGGTGGCAGGATAGAATATAGAATAATAAGGTATTAATGAAGAGAGTTGTTTGTTGTTAGTATTGAAAATTAAGGTTTTTGCTTGGGATATGCTTCAAAAGTATAACAAGGAGGGTATTAGAATATATAGGGAACTTTAGAACAATGAATATTGGGAGATTAAGTGGTGGTGGGATAAACTATAGAAGAATAAGGTGTTCATGTAGAGAATGGCTTGTGGTTAGTATTGAAAAATAAGGTTTTTTCTTGGGAGTTTCTTCAACAATATAATAAGGAGGGTCTTTTTCTTGGGAGAGAACTTAATAACAATGTATATTGGGAGTTTTTTTTTGATGAGAGCATGCTCTTTCATGTACTGAATACCCTCTTGAACACGGTCTGAGCGGATCTATAGTTTCGAAACCATTTTTTATTTTGGCACATAGTGTCCCGGTTTTTTGGTATCCCTGGTCAAGATTTCCTCTTTGGTGATCCCGCTCATCCCTTCTCCTCCCTTCCCCGAGTGGAGATATAGGCTTAGTACCATCGCTTTTCCTTTCTCCCTTTTCCAGTCCAGAGGAGCCCCCCGTTTGTGTGCTCACTCATACCGGTACACCCTTCCCCAAATACGAAGGTACTGGGTCCAAACTCTGACAGAGCCTACGAAATCATACCAAAACATATAACCCTAATTCACCATGAAACCTTACGCCTCCCTCGCTCTCCGGCTCCCTCTCCATTATTGTTTTTCAATTAAATGTATTATATTGAATATTTATAATTTGGTTTTATTATATTATTATTAAATAAAATTTAATAATCTTTGATACTACAAATGCTAATTATTAAAATACACATGGATTAATGGTGTAAGTTTCTCTAGTTTGATTAATTGTATAAACATTATTTTGTAGGTTATCTATTTCTTTATGCATAGTTTCTTTAATGGCCCCTTATATATAGTGGAAAAACATAGGTTTGTATAGTGTGGCATAGAAGGGGTTTGATGTTGATTGGTTATGTTTCCATATATGTGTGGAACTTTGATTGGTCCTTACCGAGATATATATATATTCTTGTAGTTTGGAAACCCATAGGTTTGTACAGTGTGACATAGAAATTCTAAGTACTTTTTACTTTTTGATTTTATTGATGATTGTTGATAAAAAAAACATGAATGATAATTTAAAATTGAAGGTGATAGCTTAATTAGACTTCAAGTCAAAGAAAAGTGTTGTTTGTGTGATTCTTGGTTGTGCTATAAAATAACAACACGCTTAGAATAGGTTATAGGGAACCTCAAAACAATTTACATTGGGAAATTAAGTGGTGGAAGGATAGAATATAGAATAACAAGGTATTAATGAAGATAGTTGTTTGTTGTTAGTATTGAAAATTAAGGTTTCTACTTGGGAGATTCTTCAAAAGTATAACAAGGAGGGTATTAGAATATATAGGGAACTTTATAACAATGCATATTGGGAGATTAAGCAGTGGTGGGATAAACTATAGAAGAATAAGGTGTTCATGTAGAGAATGGCTTGTCGTTAGTATTGAAAGATAAGGTTTTTTCTTGGGATTTTCTTCAACAATATAATAAGGAGGGTCTAAGTATATTTATTCTATGTAAGTAGGGAGCATAAACTATTTTTTTTTAATTATTATCAATGGTGGTTTTTCTCAATGGACAAGGAAGGATTTGGGTCTTTAATGGGTCATGATGATGGTTGGATTCTGTCGAGTGTTGTAGATTGTTCAAATCCTTGTTGATGGGCACAAATTGATGAAGTTTAGATTTATACCTTTCTTGGTTTTGTGGGGTATATGAAGTTTGCATGCAATGTCTTTTTATTCAACAATAAAAAATATGCCTACTTTCCAAGTCACTGCTCAGGTATACATGTTATCTATAAATAGTGCAAATCATCTTCCAACATCAAAATACATAAACAAGGTAGTGAGGTGTTGGTTGACACGACCTTAGAGAAGGATTAAATATTTTCACAATAAGTATTAAACATTTAATGTTGTGAATTGTTTTATGCTTCTTGCACACAAAAAAAACACTTATATGGATTTGATCTTTCCTATTGCTTGATAAATTGATGATTAAAATGGATCCATACTTCATGGATTCTAATTTAAGATGAATGTAAGTGTATTATAATGAACTACTACCAACTTAGTGAAAATGGATTTCTAATAAAAACTAAAACGATAAAACAAATTGAATAAAAATAAGAGTTTATTGCAACCTAACTAATAATGATTAACCTATTCATTAAACTCTTATCAACTAAAATAAGGCATATTGCAGTAGTGTAAACTTACCACTAAGTCACACAGTAATCAATAATAATCAACTTACTCAATAAACTCTTACCAACTTAGAATAAAGGGAACTTGTGAAAACTTATCACTAAAACATAGAATATTGTAAATTTAGGTAGACTTACAACTCAACCACAATGCAACTAACTCTTTGTATGGGCATTGTTAGTTTGTAGTAGATATAGGGGATTAAATTTTGTTGTTCACTACATACATTTCCTTAGATAATATGTTATTTATGGTGTTATGGTGTATCCAACTATATTATTCACATATATAGATTTGCTCAATAAAAAGTCCATACAAAATGTACCAACTAATTTATAGTCTTAGTAACAATTTCTAGAGGTTATTTTATGGAGTATTCAATTGTGTTGTTCACATACATACATTTACTTTACCAATATATATATTTTTATGGTGTATCCAACTTTGTTGTTCTCATATATATACATGTACCTAATAAAAATATCACACAAAAAATGTACTAAAAAATATCAACTTTACTACTAATCAAACATTATCTTAACGGGGCACTATAGCTATGAAATTGATATGATATTTTGAGATATTTTTACTATTAATGATTCAATTTAAAGAAAATAATTAAATATCAAAGATTCAACTTTTGTTATTTATATTATAAATAGAGGATGCAAATAGCAAAATTATAGAGATGGAAGTTTTGGATACTAATTAAAGTTAAAAACAAAATCCAAGACATGAATCTAAACTTTGTATTTAAAAAGTAAAAAGTTATATTGTGTATTGTGTAAACATCTTAGCACTAAGCTACACTAAAAAATAGTCCTTTAGTATCTACAAAATAAAATAGTACAAAAATATAACCAAAGAGCAACAGTTAGTTGGAAAATACATTTACATATTTGTATGTACAAAATCATCAATGTTCCAATGAATATATATGAAAATGATAAACCTTGACAACTATTAATATAAAGCCATAAATATTTCATCTGTAATTCATATTAAATGCTTAATAAGATAAGAGAGTCCATATATTATTTTTTGGAATGAATGCCTCCTATATTAATCCTCTCCTCAAATACTACTTCTAAGCATAGTCTAGCATGCATTTTTTTCCCATTGCTTTTCCAAGCCATTATTGTTCTCTCAAATCTCATTCATAATAAATAAAATGACAAGAAAATATCTCTTCACAAGAAATAAAAATTAGAATTTGGAAATTTTCATGTCTTTAATGTATGACACATTCAATTGCCAAGAACATCAAGAAAGGCTAAAACAACATATTCAATGCTTATGCATGAATGAAAATTATATGTGGGACAAATAGTATGCTTATGCATGGATGAAAATTATATGTGGGACAAACAAGAAATCTATGATGCCCAATTTTTTCTACAATTACTTTCAATTGTTTTGTTGCTTCTATGCAATGATATGTTCATGTTTAGCTATGTCTACACACCACTTATATGCATTGGTTGTAAAATAGCTCTTAAGGTATTAAATTCTCGACAACTACACATGAATCAAGGACACTCACCTCACACCCTTAATGTTGCAATGCACTAAATTATAGAAATAATGTTCATGTTGATCCTTCCATAATTATTATCTAGACAAATGTCCTTTTTATACAACTATCTCCTTCCACTTCTTAGGGTCTTTTTCTTTCTTCCTTTGCCATCAATAGTTTATCTTTGGCTTTCTAACACCTCTATGGATTTGATCTTTCTTATTGCTTGAGAAATTAATGATTAAAATGGATCCATAGTTCATCGATTCTAAGTTAAGATGAATGTAAGTGTCTTATAATGAACTACTACCAACTTATTGAAAATGAATTTCTAATAAAAACTAAAAAGATAAAACAAATTGAATAAAATTAAGAGTTTATTGCAACCTAACTAATAATGATTAACCTATTCATTAAACTCTTACCAACTAAAATAAGGCAATATTACAATGGTGTAAACTTACCACTAAATCACAAGTTAGAATATAGTATACTTGTGAAAACTTATCACTAAAACATAGAATATAGTAAATTTAGATAGACTTACAACTCAACCACAATGCAACTAACTCTTTGTATGGGCATTGTTAGTTTGTAATAGATATATGGGATTAAATTTTGTTGTTCACTACATACATTTCCTTAGATAATATGTTATTTATGGTGTTATGGTGTATCCAACTATATTGTTCACATATATATACATTTTCCCAATAAAAATTCCATACAAAAATGTACGTCTTAGTAACAATTTTTAGAAGTTATTTTATAGACTATTCAATTTTGTTGTTCGCATACATACATTTTCTTGGCCAATATATATTTTTATGGTGTATCCAACTTTGTTATTAGCATATATACATGTACCTAATAAAAATCTCACACAAAAAATGCACTAAAAAAATTATCAACTTTACTAATAATCAAACATTATATTAATGGACAACTATCACTATGAAATTGATATGATATTTTCAGATAGTTTTACTATTAATGATACAATTTAAAGAAAATGATTAAATATCAAATATTCAACTTTTGTTATTTATATTATAAACAAAGGATACAAATAGAAAAACTATAGAGATAGAAGTTTTGAGATAAGAAGTAAAATTAAAAACAAAATCCAAAACAGAATCTAAACTTTGTATTTAAAAAGTAAAAAGGTATATTTTGTATTGCGTTAGGGAGTACTAAAAAAATAAATTATAAAACAACTTCTTATTAACCTAGTCTATAAACTTGAAACATCTTAGCACTAAGCTTACACTAAAAAATAGTCATTTAGTATCTACAAAATAAAATAGTACAAACATATAATAAGCTTAGTCTAGCATGCATTTTTCTCCCATTGCTTTTCCAAGCCACTATTGTTCTCTCAAATCTCATTCATAATAAATAAAATGATAATAAAATATCTCTTCACAAGAAATAAAAATTGGAATTAGGAAATTTTCATGCCTTTAATGTGTGACACATTTCATTGCCGAGAACATCAAGAAAGGCTAAAACATCATATATAATGCTTATGCATGGATGGAAATTATATGTGGGACATATAGTATGCTTATGCATGGATGAAAATTATATGTCGGACAAATAGGAAATTGCTGAGCTCATTTTTTTCTACAATCATTTTCAATTGTTTTGTTGCTTCTATGCATAGTAGGTTCATGTTTACCTATGTCTACACACCACTTATATATAGTTGTTGTAAAATGGCTCTTAAGGTCTTCAATCCTCGACAACTGCACATGAATCAAGGAGACTCACTTCACACCTTAATGTTGCAATGCACTAAATTAAAGAAATAATGCTAATGTTGATCCTTCCATAATTTTTATCTAGACAAATGTACTTTTTATACAACTCTCTCCTTCCACTTCTTACCTGGTCTTTTTTTTTCTTCCTTTGCCATCAATACTTTATCTTTGGCTTTCTTTGGCTTTCTAACACCTCCTCTATGAATTTGATCTTTCTTATTTCTTGAGAAATTGATGACTAAAATGGATCCATACTTCATGGATTCTAAGTTAAGATAAATGTAAATGTATTATAATGAACTACTACTAACTTATCGAAAATGAATTTCTAATAAAATTAGAAGTTTATTGAAACATAACTAATAATGATGAACCTATTCATTAAACTCTTACCAATTAAAAATAGGCAATATTACAGTAGTGTAAGCTTACCACTAAATCACAAGGTAATCAATAATAATTAATTTAGTCAACAAACTCTTACCAACTTAGAATATAGTAAACTTGTGAAAACCTATCACTAAAACATAGGCATTGGAGAAAATTTGAGGTCTAAAATGAGCCTCCTAAGGAAAATAATAAAATAATAGTTAAAATAATAAAATAATAGTTATTAATTTTGGAGGAAGAATGAAAAAACTATTTTTGTGTTCGTATTTTCGACATATCTCCTTGTGTTTTTACTCAAATTCTGAGCGGGAGAGCTCGTTTAAATCTGCATCCAACGAGTACCCACACTGCATACTTTTGACGGACCCCGATACCCCAAAAACAAGAAATACCTGAAAAAAATGTGGTGATGACATAAGACACTAATAGCCAATAGCATAAGAGACTACTGGATCAATAGCATAAGACAATAAGGGATCAATAACATAAGACCATAAAGGATCAATAGCATAAAAGGCATAAGTGACTACTGGAGCATAAAAGGCGTAAGTGGCTATTGGATCAATATCATAAGACAATAAGGGATCAATAGCATAAGTGACTACTGGATCAATAGCATAAGATGCAGCTCCGGTTTGATACATGGACAAGTGCTTACCTGTTGTCATCATCACGTTTTTTTTTTCCAAGTATTTCTTGTTTTTGGGGTATCGGGGTTCGTCAAAAGTATGCAGTGTGGGTACTCGTTGGATGCAGATTTAAATTCAGCATCCAATGAGCTCTCCCTCTCAGAATTTGAGTAAAAACACAAGGAGATATGTCGAAAATACGAACAAAAAAGTAGTTTTCTTTATGACAAATATGTCAATTCAACTATTATGGTTGACTCATTTTATTGAAATTCTATTGGCTCTTGAATTCCAACTCACAAAATTTATTGTTGGCACGTGTTTTCTTATAAGGCCCATTTTAGACCCCAAATTTCCTCTAATGATATAGTCAATATAGTTAGACTTATAAATCAACCACAATACAACTAACTCTTTGTACGGGCATTGCTAGTTAGAGTATATGGAATTAAATTTTGTTGTTCACTACATAAATTTCCTTAGATAATATGTTATTTATGGTGTTATGGTGTATCCAATTATATTGTTCACATATATACATTTTCCCAATAAAAAGTCCATACAAAAATGTACCCAAGATTTCTTAGTAACAATTTCTAGAGGTTATTTTATGGAGTATTCAATTTTGTTGTTCACATACATACATTTACTTGGACAATATCTTTTTTTATGGTGTATCCAACTTTGTTGTTGGCATATATACGTGTGCCTAATAAAAATTTCACACAAAAAATGCACTAAAAAAGCATATCAACTTTACTACTAATCAAACATTATATTAATGGGCCACTATCACTATGAAACACTATGAAATTGATATGATATTTTGAGATATTTTTACAATTAATCATTCAATTTAAAGAAAATGATTAAATATCAAATATTCAACTTTTAAATTGTTATTTATATTATAAATAGAGGATGCAAATAGAAAAATTATAGAGATGGAAGTTTGGAGATACTAAGTAAAGTTAAAAACAAAATCCAAGACAAGAATCTAAACTTTGTATTTAGAAAGTAAAAATTTATATTTTGGATTCTGTTAGGGAGCAGTAAAAAAAAATTTGAATAAAAGTTTATAAACAACTTCTTATTTGAAACATCTTAGCACTAAGCTTACACTAAAAATAGTCCTTCAGTATCTACAAAATAAAATAGCACACAATTATAACCAAAGAGTAACTGTTAGTTAGAAAATACATTTACATATTTGTATGTACAAAATCATTAATGTTCCAATGAATATATGTGGAATTAATAAACCTTCACAACCATTAATATAAAGCCATAAATCTTTCATTTGTAATTCATATTAAATGCTTTATAAGATAAGAGGGTCTATATAATATTTTTGGGAATAAATGTCTCCAATATTAATCCTCTCCCCAAATACTACTTCTAAGCATAGTCTAGCGTGCAATTTCCTCCCATTGCTTTTACAAGCCATTATTGTTCTCTCAAATCCCATTCATAATCAATAAAATGACAATAAAGTAGCCTTTTAAAAGAAATAAAAATTGAAATTTGGAAATTTTCATATCTTGATGAGTGACACATTTCATTTCCAAGAACATCAATAAAGGCTAAAACATCATATCCAATGCTTATGCATGGATGAAAATTATATGTGAGACAAATAGTATGCTTATAGATGGATGAAAATTATATGTGGGACAAACAAGGAATCTCCATGCTCAAACTTGTCTACAATCACTTTCAATTGTTTTATTGATTCTATGCATAATATGTTCATGTTTACCTATGTCTACACACCACTTATATATAGTTGTTGTAAAATGGCCCTTAAGGTCTTCAATTCTAGACAATTACACATGAATCAAGGACACTCACCTCACATCATAATGTTGCAATGCACTAAATTAAAGAAATAATGCTCATGTTGATCCTTCCATAATTGTTATGTAGACAAATGTTATTTTTATATAGCTCTCTTCTTCCATTCTTAGGGTCTTTTTTTTCTTCTTCTTTTGCCATCAATAATTTATCTTTAGCTTTCTTTGGATTTCTTTTGAGACAATAAATTAATATAAATACAATCATTTTGAGATATGCCACATCTTTTTCATAATTTTACATTCTCCTTTACAAACTCTATTTCAATTTTAGTTTCTCTTTTCTAATGAATGCCCATAGAAACAACTAAAATCTAAATGCCTATGCCATAATTATAGAATTTAATTATTGTATAATTATATTTATTACAGACTATAGATATTGTTTAACAAATTTTCTATCTTATATGTGTTTTGATGGGTTATAATTGTTGTTTTAAAAAAAATCACAAATAAATTAGAGTCTTATTTTACATCATCTTTTTAAATTATTAAATACTTGTTCACACTAATTTTTTGAAAAATTATTATATTAATAATTTTACTATTATTATATTGATATTTACAAATTTAAAATTAAATAAATTCACAATCTATAAAAATATTAACTTTAAATTATTAAAAAACCTAATCCTCACTTCTTTATTTATAATATTATATACAATATTCTCTAATCCTAACTTCCATGCCTATATTAATATACTTATAATGATAAGTACAATATTCCTTACCCTTTTTATATCATCAATTTGAAATTAAAACAAAAACTTCAAACCGTAAACATCTTTCTCAATTACACATTGACAAGGACAATAAACTTTCTCAATTACACATTGACAAGACCAAAAACGTAAATTACAAAGAATCATTCATTCATAGAAAGAACAATTACCTACTATTTACAAAAAATCAAAGTATCTTCAACATGTGGCAAGCTAAATTTGAACTTGGATAGAAAGTATCACAACAAATACTAGTAAGTACTCTATTTTTTTTTTAAATGTGGTTCACCATTTGTTAGAGGGCTACTCCACGGGAGTAGAATCTCATCAATCACAACATTTATTACAAAGGGCTCCACAAGAGCAACATGTCGCTTACAAGAGTAGAACCTCATCAATCACAACATTTATTACAAAGGGCTCCACAAGAGCAACATGTCGCTTACAAGAGTAGAACCTGGGTGGGGAGGGTAACATTCATTCCTCCCAACCACCCAAACTACATCCATTTGACCCTCCTAAGTACTCTATCTAAGCTATGTTAACACTACTTAAAAATACTTTACTAAAATTAATTTTAAAATAAAAATATTATAATAATAAAAAATCATTTTAATTTACGTTAAAAAAATCACTGTGTTATAAATTAACTTTACTCAAAAATCACTTTGCAAAGAAAGGACTATTTTGACACAAATCTTATGCAAAATAATTTTCAGTGTTTCATTTTTTTCCTATAAAACTCCATTTTAATTATTAATTAATTAAAGAAATTTGTCATATTTATGATACACACAAGCAAACCGACCTGAGATCTTCATCACCTCTCAACGGCCTTTCGGCTATATTTCAACACTAAGTTCGAAGCTGAAAGCCAAAATTCATGCAACAATGCGCCTGCGCCACCGAAATATTGATTATTTGAAGGAGGCTTCCCAAGCAGCCATCCAGATCTGCAAACCATTATATCTTACTACTTCTGAACAGACCGACGGAAACGATGTTCTTTGCTCCTCAAATTTCTTAATAGATGAACTGTTCAGCGCGAGTAATAGCGTTGATGTTTGCTCCAATGTTGAAAACTTGTCCTTCGCAAATGTACACAGACAGCTCATCTCCGGCATTTTCCCTCACAAGCAGCGGATCGCCGAACTTCAAAAAAACGAAGAAAGCGGAGAAATACCGGATGTCAATGAATATGAAGTTCTTTCAAAAGCATGCCATGAAGCAGAGCAAGAAAATTTCTTTAGTGGAGAAAATACTGATATATTCTTTAAAAAATCAAGCATTTCTGCGGCGTGGTTTGAACTTGAGGCTCCCGAGCTGGAGTTCTCTCAGGTAATATCGGAACAGTTCCGAGCTTAGCTCACTTTCTTTACTCAATTTGCGTTTCGTTGGCCTTTACCGTCTCTTTTTCGCATTTGTTACATGATGTTTCGCCTGCTGCACATTAAAGTTAAAATTAAATTAAATTAAATTTTCAATGGAAATTGAGTTAAATGGTGGAAATTGTGAGCCTTTATGTACTTAATTGACCTGCAGTTTCACAAACTAACATTTTATATACGAAAAAAAATTACAATCTTAATGAATTTTTTTTATTGATTTTTATATAATTATAAATTTCTACTTATATTAAAACAAAGAGATTCGAGTCCTATTGTCATTGAATATCTCTTACGTGCATATGTGATATGATGTTCCGGTCATTAATATATAAAAAACTGAAATTAAACTCGGTTAAATTTCCAATAGAAATAGATTAATGTTCCGGTCATTAATATATAAAAAACTGAAATTAAACTCGGTTAAATTTCCAATAGAAATAGATTAACGGTGGAAATTATTGAAAAAACAAATATCCTGAATATTTATGTCAAATTGCATTTGCGCCTTGCTGTTTCACCTGCTCTAATATATGAAACTGAAATTAAATTTTCAATACAATAGATAACGGTGGGAAATGTGAAATACCAAAGAACTTTTGAATATTAATTTTCGATGCCTGCTAAATGAAAAGAAATGTCATAAAGTTACTGCGTTATTCACTGCACCCTCAAGCAATTCTAATAGATAACCCAAAATTTTAGTAAGGTTTGTGTTCTTAGTGATTTCCTTTAGAGTAGCGGAAGGACTTTAACGTGTGGCTATCATAATTTAATCAATCTCAAAGTAATTCGTTACAGTTTTGCTAAGGATTTCTTCACAGGAAATTTGAGGTATTTCATTCGAGTAAGCCAAGCTTAAAAACCGTGGCGGTAGCCGTTCTTAAGAAAGGGCGAAACATCATAAACGTCTGCCAGACTTCAATTTATTTGACAGTTTAAAACCTGATATAGGAGTCGAAGCGGTGTTAGGACCTTTTTGCGGCCACTTGATGTAGGTTTGAATCAAAGTAAATTGCCACAGTAAGTCCAACTTTGATTTATTTTCGGACAAAGAGCCTATGATGGGTTATGGTCTTACTATCTATCATAGTTTTAATAGTCAGAATCAGGCTCAGAATCAGTCAAGGGTCAACTCAGACTCTGAATTGGAATTGGTAATCAATTGGTTATGACTCGACCCATTTGAATTTAATGATTCGGTTTACTTGAAAATACATAAAATATTTAAATTTTAATGAAAACAATATTTTCAAGATTCTATTCCATAATTTCAAAGCATTAGAGACAAAATATCAAAAGTCTGCTCATATATGTACCATATAAGAGTGAATATATTAAAATGACACAAAGTGTATTGTGCAATACATATCTATGAAACTGGGGTTGGAACAAAATACATAATCTATGAGGCCTATAGAGTCCAAAAAACATGCTACAAAGTCAACTACATTCTAGATAGTCAACTGTAGTCTGTCATACATCATCAATGATCAAGCTCATCACCACTGCTAGAACTAGAAGAAGACTTGAACTAGAAGGACTAGCAATGGCATCATCATCTGGCTCAGGCTTTAACTCCTCAAGATCAAGGTCATCTGCAACTGCAGTAGTACTAGTTGAACACCTACATCACCCAGAAGCACAAGGTCGACTAGTGCCTGTCATGCCTGGAATCTTTGGATCTACACTTGCATGAACTGATGGTAATAGAGGATTTGCATCCCCAATTGAACCTACACCAAGTCCTCCATCTCAATATCCATATCCAAATCAGCATCATGATCAAACTCTGGCACTTGTGTCTCCAATACCCAATATGAGGTTGGATCTATATCATCCAACACAATGGGATCTGTATCAGGTCTTTTGTTCATCAATTGGTTGCGCTTGAATTGAAGTTCTACTACATGAAGACTAGATCATTTAACCGTTTATGCTCTAAATGATTTGTCTTCTTTGTGTGAATCCACTCAAAGATAGACCAATTGCGCTCACACACGAAAGAACTGTAGGTTTTGCTGATGACCCAAATTGCAAACTTTTGCAATTGAGGACATTGGCTACAAATTGACTCCCATCAATGTGCTGCAAATGCAAAGAGTCAAGAGTCAAGACAAAGTTAATTGAACAAATTAGATTGTGAATTTGGCTAAAAATTGAGGTATTTACGATTTAAAGTTTAAACAACAAAATCTAATAAAACAATGGAATTGTTTACCTGGTTGGTCCACATCTCTTGCAATCTTAGCCACATTTTTGCCAAAGGTACTTGTGGCACTTGTGAAAGAGTTGATTTGTTGGTGTATCTCCAACTGCTCCATATCATTTGGGACCATGCGCTCAAGGCACTCATACAATCCATCTTTCACCTCCCTAGTCCAATCTTCACCAAATTGAGCTCTATAATGATACTTTGGGTTTAGGAAATACCCAGCTACATGTATAGGGCGATGGAGTTTATTGTTCCATCTCCTATCAATGATATCCTAGATAGGCCCATACTTACCCACTCAATCCTTATATGTTGTCCTTATTTGCTTCTTTGCCTGATCCATAGCCTCAGCTATGGCCAAATTTTCCCCATACACCAACCACGACACCTTAACAAGTGGCTTAGTAATTCTCACAAGCTCTGCTACTTTTTCCAAAATGAAGAGCTTTTAATTCTCTTCTTGGTGTATTTTCTATCTTATTTGCGGGCCCATTGAGATGAATTCCATTCATCACTTGAAAACATTTTCTCCATCAAGCCAAGAGGTGTACTTGGTGTACAATTGTGATGCAGGTGTATTGGGTGTTTCCATTTCAGAAGATGGAAACACAAGACGGATCCTCAGTCTCCTCATCAAACCAACTCAAATCATCAGTAGGAGATTTATATAGAAAGTATATAGAAAGCACTGGTGCATATAATTGAAATTGCATCGAGTGCAATAGACATCTAACCCAAAATGCATAAACAAAGAGGTTCTAAATTACCTCTAGAGTCCAAAAAACTTCAAAACTTCATGCTACAACAAATAACTATATATCATCAAAATCATTGCCTATATTGGCATCCTATTCGTCAATAGCATGATGTGCCCCCCACCTCTAGGCTCTAGCCCTTGCCTCTATCTTGAATCTCAATGTTGATCCTCAGGACATTAGTTGACACCCTACAATTTTGATGAAACCTCCTAATCCAAGCATTTAAAAAAGGTAAAAAAACCTTCACATGCCTAATAAGTAATTTTGCTTGTGAAGGGAACATTTTTACTAAGGTCATGACAAAGGAGTTAAACAATAGCACCACCAACATTGAAGTACATTGAGGTACATAGAGGGGTTTATGCACTTGATTAAAATGCCAATCCCCTACCATCATACATGATAGAATCCAGTGGAAATGTTGCAATCGTGAAACCCTGAACACTGTTAAGTCTGCTGAATTCTAAATGGGATCTAAAATTCTACTTTTTGCATATGAAGTCCGATGAGGTTGGAAGTTAGAACCACTCTCAAACATCCTAAAACAACTAATGGTAATGTTAGAAATTTGAGAATACCACTTTAACTTTAAGAATTTAATATTACCATCTCTAGTGAGTTTGGCGAGTCTTTGGCGAGTTTGGCCAAGTCTGGTGAGTGGTGAGTTTGCTAGATGAGTCTTTTCCGAGTACTCATTTTGCAGCAGACTTGTGCAGACTCACCGGACTCGACGAGTCTTTGGCAAGTCTGACAACACTGATCCTAGGAGCTAGAGAGAAGCATAATCGAACCAAATCAATGTATTACTCAAGAGACTGGATTACATTATAGTGATGGCACAGGGAAAACTGCAATTGTCCTTGTAGCATGCAGTGATCGAAGCTGTCTGTCGGATCTAGAAGGTGGAAGGGTGATGAGAGTCTGCTTCAACCTGTCCAAAGGATAATTCCTAACCCTTTCAATGTCTCCTTCCTCTGTATATATAGAAGCCCAATGCAATGAAGAGTGATTTTCCCTAGCTGCTTGTGGAAGAGGAGAAAGAAAGACACACCATATTAACAAGCCTTTGCATGCATGCCAATAATGACCTTTTTGCTGTTTGGATGACTTTCCTTGCTGTTTATGCCATTTTCCAATGAGAAACTGCAAAAAGGAACTACAATCCAGTGCTGATATTTAGTTTTTACTCTTAATAACCCTAAAACAAAACAGATTGGTTTGCTGTAGCATTAAGTTGATGGGAAACTGCTCTTTACCCATTCTACCTACAGGAAATTTCCTAAACTACTTCACTAATAGCGCTGATCTCCTGTGGCTGTAATTGCTAGTTTCAATCTTAACAAATAAAGAAATATGCTAAAATAGTAGCCTACAGAACTGAATTTGGGGAAAGTCCTGTGCGTGTATCTAGTCTTCAGTCACCAACATCATTCCCAGCTGCTAATTTAATCCACAAACAGCCTTCCTATCCCTCAAAACTCCACACAACAGCCCTGTAGGCTCGCCCTTCTTAGCATCTTAAAACTGTAATTGCAAAATTTAATTGAATGCCTGTGTAGAAACTAATCTCTTCTAACTCCGGTGCGCCTGAGCAACCTCAAATATTTCCTTTAAATCATGACAATGCATGCCAATTATATGAATAGGTCAAATTAGGCCTTCATGTTCTCAATTTGGCAACAGCAAATCCCCTTTTATGCTTTTATCGTTTGACAGGATTAATAAAGGCATCAACCCACAATAGATGAGGTCGATCTAGGCTTTAAGTTTGTTTCACATGCTAACTTTGGTGAAAATAGAAAATTTGGGATATATCATGATTATGCATAAAAGTTTGACAGGACTAACAAAGTTGCTAAGTATACCCAAGCAATCAACAAACTTTTTCTGCTTGACCAAGTTAAGCGATAGGAATCTTGCTTTAAGACATTTCTTTGCATGCAAGGCTTAGATAAAAGAAAAGTTGGATTAAGCCTTTAAAGCTTGATAAGATTAGTACAATTTACCAAATTTTGCAAATGGAATCAAGGTTTTGGTAAGTCAAACTTGGTAAGAATGACACCTAAGCATGGCAACTCAAATTAGGGTTTTGGAAAGAAATATGGTAAGGCGAAATAGGTCTTTGAAAAATTAAACTAGCAAGAGTTAGGGTTTTAGGACTAGGCCATTTGGAATCTGATATAGATGGATATCCTCCATCCAACTGCCACGTGTCGCACTAGGAGAGTAATTCACCTGCTCAACACTGTTCTTGCCTCATCATCCTTCACCTTTTGGAAACATTTGAATCATTACACCTGTGCATCTTTGGAAGTGGAACCAGGACATCACAAACTACACCTTCCACAAATAGAAACTGCTAAATATAGATATGCCCAAAAATACAATCTAACCCCTAAAAAGCAAAAAGATCAGAAAGGACTGAAAATGAAGGTAACATCTGTGAGAATGCTGCCAAATATATCAAGTCTAAAAATAGGCATTGCTCAAAATACGATCCTGCATGTGGATGAAAGAAGTCACATTAGACTTGTTTTTTTACAAGGAACCCAAATATGTGCTCAAAATTGACATGCAAGCCTTGAAACAAACTGCCAAAAATAGCATTTCCGGTGAAACTGCTTGCATGTCGCCTAAAACAGGCTCATCAACATCGTGAACTAGCGAGGATCAAGAATATGACAACATCTCTGCCATGCAGGCCCTGGATCTCTAGCTCTTGGAAAAAAACAAACTGCTAAAAATAACAGTTTTTTGGAATCTGGTGAAAGTGAAACTGATTGAAAGAATCTCTGATCACTGTGAATGTCTGGATGCACTTGTAATAGAACCAGCTTGATGGAATTTCGTTGGATCTTAACCCTCCAATCATGTAAGAAAAAATGGGGGTTAACAAGGATAAAGCAGATTTCAAGCTTAAATTGTTGGTTAGATGACAATTTATCATAGCTTGGGGGGTTAAATCCAGGCTGCACTCTACTGGACTGACTAATGGCCTGTTCGTTATTTACTGAAAGGAGGAGACTGTGAAGCCTGCACTTCGAAGCTGTAAGGTGGCATGAACATTTTGGGAATGGGTGGCAATTGAGTATTTTCTCATGTTCTTTGGGCCTTGATTTTGGTGGACAGGAGTAGTTCTCACAGACACTCAGATGATAAATATCACATGGTAGAGAGATCTGGCATTGAGATCACCTCAGAGGACTGCATTTTTTGTGGGAAAGAAAGTGCAAGGAAAATTGCAATGAGGACTTTTTCTTGCTGCGTTTGGAGGAGCTATCAATCTTTAAGTCAGAATTAGCAACACAGTTTACATCTAGGACGGAGATCATTTGAAGGATAAGGCTCACTGATCCCCTTAGGAGTTAGGGGTTAAGGCTGATATTGTTCCAAATTGTAATTATAAAATGCATTAAAAGGGACACAAAATGGAAATAGAAGATTTACTTGAATCCAGAGTGCCTTGTGACATACATAAAACATCCTTTTATATATGATGATTATATCAATAATATCCATAAACATTTCCAAAGTACAAAGTCATGCTAAACATGCAGCCAGTGAGTGCAATGCTTGGTTCATAATACCTGTTATCATTGTATCATTCATGATGGTCTTCATTGTGGTCTCAAATACATTTTCACATGCCGTTGTTATCTTGGCATATATCATACCAAGAAATGCACCTTGGGTGCCAAAATGGGAAACAAAATCAATATTTGTACAATTGATTAGAAGTGATTCTGTCAAGGTTGATCCAATTTTGTTTGGTGCACGTAGTAGAAAAAAATTCTAAAGCATGTCTTTGCTTTCCCAAGTCTTCTTGTAAACACTAGTTGTGGTTAAAACATTACTAAATCTCAAAAAAAACTATTCAATTCTGAAGATCTTCCCAATTTTATTTATTTATTTACATGGACCATAAACTAAAACCTAATTTTCCAACACCAGTTTCAGAAAATTCTTCATGGGTCTTTTTTCCATATATTATATGAGCCAAATAGAATGCCTTCTTAATAATTTTGTTCAGAAATGGCGTGCCTTTTTTAACACTCGCACTTCTTTTAAGGTTCTCTACAAAACTGCTTTCATGTTTCCTACAAACTGATTAAGGATTTATTGTTCCTGTTAAAAATGCTTCGCTGTTTCAAGTCTCTCTGGAGGTGTTGTCTAGGATTGTAATATGTATTTAAGCATGGTGGTTTTACAATTTTCTTTATCTTTTATTTTGAATTGTACAGGGACAAACAGCTCAATCTGATCAAATGATGCTAGAACTTGGATGCATGCCATCCATTTCAATAGAAGTTGATTCATCATTGTGCTCGCTACAGGTTTGAAATTTGATCCTTCTTAAGTCTTTTAGTTCCCTTAATTTTTTTTCTAGATTCCTAACCTCAGCATATATTTTGTGTGTGGTTAAAATTTCAATCTTATAGCTGGACTGACCCTTTATCTTTATTGACACTTGCGCATATGCATATGCACACTGCCATCATAATTTTTGTTAACTGACCAAAGTTAGAAGATTCCTTGAGAAAGTAGGTAAAGTCTTGTATTTGTTATATAAGGTGGTTGTATGGGAGTATTGGGGAAAATATCAGAAATTATTGAGAAACTTAAAAAGTACAAACATAATCATTTTTTTGCAATTTTTAAAACATCTAAAGCAACAACATCAAACAAACACATTGCTACATAAATATGAAAATAAAACTGATATATAAGATGGATAGGATGTCATGTGGTACATCAAATATCAATACTAAAATATCATATATGATGAGTCATAAGTATTGAGTCCTGAAAGGATATGGTAGATTGGAGTACCCCACTCCACAATTGCTTGGCTGATGGCAATGAAAACAATGGATTTTCCTTTGTTTGCTTGATGAAAAATGGTCACAATATCCTTAGAGCTCAATCCCCTAACTTGTTTTTTTGCAGAATGAGGGTTAAAAGACCAAGAATCTGGTTATGAGGCAAAATTGACATGAGCAGGGCGATAATTTCCAAATTATCATGATAATTATTGAAATTATCACAACAATTACTGAAATTATCATGACCATGGCACCACCAAAAGCTCCAAAGAAATCCTTACCCAAGGTTCTACATGACGTAATGTCATTCCTCTTAATGAATCTCCCATTGATATTGATATATTAATATGTTGTTAGTTCCAAGCTCAAATGATACACATTGTTGGGTTATTTTGTGGGTCAGATTCCACCCAAGAACATCATAAAGGATTGGGTTAAGGAAGTTTGGGAGCCACATGGTTGGTTCTACATAGTCCTCTGTAGCTTGACAAAAGGATTTTTCTCATTTCTTTTACAGAGGAATCTCATTGGGATGCCATTATTGCTTAGGGCCTATGGATTTGTTGCAACCCATTGTGGTGTTAATTTTTTCTTCAAACAAGCAACTCACTTGTGTTCTTATGTTTGCGTTGAATTCCCAGTGCTCCCTTTTCGGTTATAGAATTTTTTGTGGTAAACCTCTATATCCATTGGGAGCGTTTTTTTTGCTCAAATCTCCCTAATTTGCAAGAGTGGCCTCTGGTCTAAGAAACCGCAGCCCAGGGGCATTTAAGCCATCAAAATCACTTGAGCATCGCACCTGGCCTGGGCCACATCAACCCTTAACATGGATGGATTTTTGGGTGTCTCCTCCCAACTAAGTCCCCTTTAAGGGGTTTCGAACTTGGGTTGCCTTGCAAACAAAACCCACACCTTAACCAAATGAGCTAGCAGGAATTGACATCCATTGGTTGCTTTATTTATCATGAGCTAGCCAAATTTTTTAACCCTAGGTTGTAGAGATGAGTTTGTCTTAGTGTTAACTTGTTTAAATATTTAAAAAGTTTGTGTACATTTGGATTAGGAGTAGGGTGTTTTGTCATCCTACGAGGTACACCAATCTTTTGAATACATGTTTCCATGGTCAATGTCCTAATCATAGGGCATAGACTATCCCCTCATGGTCAAAGTTGATTCTTTGACAACTCTAGTTGAGAATGCTTTACAAGATTAGGCCTTAAAGGCCTCAAAGGATGCTGGTAGAAACAAGTGGATACATGTGGTTAGAAGGTATTCACAAAATAATAAAAGTGCCCCTTTTCCTGAGGTGTCTTTGACCAAACTTGCAGGGATATTAGGGATGAATCCAACAAAATGAATGGGTTTAGACATGGGAAAGGACATCCTTGGTTTGTCTCATGGTGCTCCTTCAAGGGGGGTATTCTGTAGGGTTGGGTCACTGTTCCCCCCCACCGCCCCCTGTGATGATTACTGTAACACCCCGGTTTTGACCCCGTTTGCATTAAATGGTACATGATGTATATATTGTAATTAATCGTGGTGTGGAGCTAAAGGCAAAACCCCCACCATCGATTCGGCTGTGTTATGTTTCGGCAATAGGGATCGTTGCCGATGGTATATCGTGCTATCCGGCACATTATAGTTTTGGCATCATGTAAATATGCACATCAATTAAAAATAACTTACATCCAACTACGATGGTGCAACGTTAAATGAAAAGGGCATGATTCCTAAGGATAAGGAGGGGGAATGTTGAACCTTGAGCCATGGGGGAAAAGCCATGTGTCATCTTTCTCTTCGCTCACCTTCCCTTGTCTCACCCAACCACCACCCTTAATTATTCTGTTGTTAGTTGGGGCATCTATTTGCTGGCAGGAAGACCACTATGCTCACGCCTGCACTCTCTCCACGACGTGATCTGGATTGCAAATCGTCCTGTCCACTCTCCCCACCATCGTCTGTTCATTTTCCCTCACGTTGAGCGGAGTTAAAAAGGGGATGCGATTCATTGATTGGGGTTGGTTCTCCTCTTCCTCACATTGTTGATGAAATTGTCATTGATGCCAACATGGTCTTGATGTCATCGATATCACCACTTTGTTGAACTCTTTAAGAAGCCCTGCTGATGATGCTGAAGACCCTAGAGATAATCCTGAAGCCTTGGCAGACAATGGAGAAGCCCATGAAGTCTTGGAACCCTTGATGAAGACCCTGATGACCTTGCAAAGGTGATGG
>LPNX010719166.1:40033-116787 GCA_001517045.1 Pseudotsuga menziesii | reverse complement strand
GGCTGGTCATTTTCTACAGCAGTCTTTGTCCTCAGGCTGCTACAGCAGCTCTTAAAGGTCTGAGATTTTTCAAGTTTTTTTATCTCTGTAACCTCGTGGGAGTAGCATCTCTGGAAATTCTAGCTGACTGAGGAAAACGCAGGAGCAGTCTGATGAAAACGCAGGAGCAGTCTGATATTTTTGACAGCCACAGTCAATTTTTAAACTCTCTGAATTTTGGGTGGATTTCTCTGAACAAGGGTGCAGTGAAGATCTCTGAATTTGGGTATACAGGAGTACTGTGACAGCAAGCAAGTCTGAAGCTGCTCTGACTTCCAAAAGACAAGAAATTCATGGCATGTATTTGAAGTTGATCTCTGAACCTCGGTCAAGTAAGAAATGAATACTTAATCAAGAGTTTCTCACGTGTTGGCAGTTGAAGATCTCAAATGTTAAGCTCAACTATAATTTGAAGGAAGCCTCTCATCATCTACAGAAATGATCCTGCTTAGTTTGAGATAGTAGACACTCTTGTAACAGTAAGCTTCCATTGACTTGGCAAGATGATTGAGTAGCATCTTTCATAAGCTCGGGCTCAAGTAAGTATACCTTTTAACATCCAATATTGTTATTAAATTGCTAAATCTCAGTGCTAATGAATGTATAAGGGTTGGAGGCATCTGGATTTTGGAGCAGACTTAAGTCTGTGATTCATGAAGTTTTATTGACTGGGCTTGATAATTAAAGGTTTTGATATATCAACCACAGTAATAATTCATGTAGAAGAATAAATTGTGCAAGAAAATGTAGATTGACTTGAGGTGACAGTCCTCATTGAGGCCATCTGGTTTTCGGTGGTAGTAACAGCAGAGGAGGTGGAGCAGTCCACTCTTGGACTTGCATTGGGTTATATCAGCATTCTCACACCAGTCCCGAATTTACACAGCCCTCAAACAGTCTGAGATATGGGTGGAATGATGCGCTAACCTCACGAATTTTCCACAGTTGGAGAACATTTTTTTTACTGAGATTATTCAGTGACCAGCAGCATAAGTTTGAAGTTTGAATTGTTTTAGGCAGCTGCAATTAGAGGACAGCCATGTAACAAGGTTATGTACAGCAGCGATTTATCACTGGTTATTCCCTTTGAAACATCCACAGCATTCATCAAAAAAAAGGAGCCACAGGGAAACTACATTATATGTTTGATAAAGTGCATAAAGTTTCATGTCAGCAAATGTTATCATTAGAAAACATTCAAGGTCATCTGTGAATAACCACTGATCCCAGACATGTATTAAAACGGTTGATGGCATTGAGTGGCAGCATATGCTCATCCACACATTATTTGTTCAAATTGTTGATTGTCCTGAGATAGTGATTGCAGTAGTTTTAGAACAGAACTGTATGTATGATTGGGTGAAAGTTTGAAACATGTTTAAGTCTTGGAGTAGACCTTGAAGTTGACTTGAAATAGGTT
Source organism: Pseudotsuga menziesii (assembly GCA_001517045.1). Lineage (NCBI taxonomy): Eukaryota > Viridiplantae > Streptophyta > Pinopsida > Pinales > Pinaceae > Pseudotsuga > Pseudotsuga menziesii. The sequence goes on along the minus strand of LPNX010719166.1, from coordinate 115,328 downwards.
TGACATAACAGATTTTTGTGAGGAATGTACAGTGCACTTAAGCAAACCTTTGCTTATGCAACGTTGATGTGTGCATGATGTAACTACAGTAAATGTGTGTGAGTTGACTCCTTTTGTGATTTGACATGAAGTTTAAGTCCTGTGTATAAGCAGAACTGAACATAAGAAATGAGTAGATTGGAGTACTTGTTGAATGAGTTGAGTAGGTGATGATATGTTGATACCCTATGATGTTGATGATGCCTTGTGCACCTTGATGATGTTTTGATAATGTACTATGGTAAACATTCTACGATATGCCCAGTATAGTGACATACACATCATGTTGAGCAGTAGTCAATGGTGAACACAATGATGTATTCAGAAGTATAGAAACAGTGGTAGATGTAGACAGTATTGGTACAACAATACAGCACAGTGGTATATTGATGTGTGAAAACTTGCATTCTATAATGATGATACACATATGGTAGCATATTCAAAGTATACAGCGATGATTTATACAGTGGTAGATACAGTGAAATGAGTAGATGCTTACAGTAGTATACGTACAGTGTATATAGTGGTTATGACACAAATGTGTGTAAGTAGTAATGATATATGCACAGTGATGAAGGATGTTGTAAATGTACGATGACTTTGGTATGAACAGCAGAATGACTTATCCTTGATGATGAACTGTATGAATATAATGAGATTGACCAGCAGAGATTAATGAGCAGTCCCTCAAATACTAGACAGTAGTCAATAATGCTCGAAGGAAGGTTGTCCAAGTGTCATTATGACAGTCTGAACCCTCTTGATGCTATGACAGTCAGGTGGTGACAGTCCTAATCTTGAAAAGTTGACAGTCTCCTATCTCAGGGATGCAAAGTAAGCCAAGGCAGTAATTCNTTGATGCTATGACAGTCAGGTGGTGACAGTCCTAATCTTGAAAAGTTGACAGTCTCCTATCTCAGGGATGCAAAGTAAGCCAAGTCAGTAATTCACACAGTTCAAGGACCTTTTACAAGGTATGTATTGTGAAGAGTGATGTATGAGGATGTTATATGATGAAGGCATCCAAGTAGCAGCATAAGTTCTGAAAGCAGCAACAGATCTAAGTCTGGGATACAGTCTAAAGCCATTCACACAATCAGAGTAGATCTTGATTGAGGCCCCAGTTCCAGTTTCTTGACAAGTTTGTATAAAGTTTAAACAGTCTTTTAAGGGTTTGAACAGTCTGAGTTACAGCCTGCTTGGTTGAGTTTGAACATGTCTATGTGAAGAGTTTCTAGAAGGCCTCTCTAACTTCAGTGACAAAGTGTGATTTGACAATAGTTTTGACAAGTGACATTATAGTGAAAGCAGTTGTTCAATGATAGTGACTGGACTGAGATTTGGACAGTTTATCTTGAAATGATATGACAGAGATAAGATGAACTTGACAATGATTGCTATGATGTGACAGTGAAAAAGAAGATGAAGTACTAATCAAAGGTTGTTCAGCAGCAGTGATGAGCAGATTATGAGAGCAAGTGTTGTTGAGCAGTTGACCAGCAGATGAAGTATTGACCAAAGGTTGTTTAGCAGCAGTATTGATAAAGAGCAGAAATTGATGATCAGTGATAGGAGCTGTATGATGACTTGACAGTGAGCAGCGTTGATGATGAGCAGATGAGCATGAGCAGATGTGACACTAAGCTTTATTTGTAAAAGCAAGCTTGACTTGCTTTTGAGGTTAGGATACCTCAAACCCTTCTTAGCAGGGTCTAAGAAAACCAGGCAGGGTCCTGGATGAAGAGTAGGTGCTCTTTGTATCAGTAGGTGCTGATTTTACCTAACGGTTGTAGCCGGACCCAAATAATATAAAAAGATTACAAATTTATATAGTGTGGTGTTCTTCTGTGTTATGGTGCTTTATGAATGAAATGCTTATGTTATGTGAATGATGTTTATGAAATGATTATGGTAAAGTGTTGATTTGATGAATTGGTAGCTAACCGTGAGAAGCTAAGAAAAGTTTAAATTATTGCTTCACACTGATTCACCCCCCCTCTCAGTGTCAACAGTGTCATCTTTCTCTTCGCTCACCTTCCCTTGTCTCACCCAACCACCACCCTTAATTATTCTGTTGTTAGTTGGGGCATCTATTTGCTGGCAGGGAGACCACTATGCTCACGCCTGCACTCTCTCCACGACGCGATCTGGATTGCAAATCGTCCTGTCCACTCTCCCCACCGTCGTCTATTCATTTTCCCTCACGTTGAGCGGAGTTAAAAAGGGGCTGCGATTCATTGATTGGGGTTGGTTCTCCTCTTCCTCACCAACTGTTGGTTTGCGGTCCTGTTCTCTCCTCCCGATCACGCATAGAGTCTGCGTTTTACTCCACCATTACAGTGTGAAGGTGTGCGTCGGCTTCATGGATGAGAAGGACCTTTGTCTTCCAACGTTGCTGGTGTGACGATCTGTTGCTTGAAGCTTCATCATGAACCATTGCTACGGTTTTCTCCTGATGTTTTCCACTCTTGATTGACGGAGTTTTCCCCTTTTTCCTTGTGAGGTGTTTCCCCCCCCCCTTTTCACGCAGGGAGCTGGAAAAAGAGTTATTGTCACCCACGATTTTCACGGTGCAGGAGCCAATCGCGCCAGGGCTGTGTGCCTGGGTGTTCCATATCAGTTTCGGTGGTAGGTGTATGTCCCCTTGCTGATTGGGGCCGTGTATGTTGCCGATTGAGGTCTCCGTATGTGTTTTCCCCTATCAATACTGGGAGTTTGGCTTCTTCCCCATCTGTAGACTGTGTAATGTTCCCATTGTTTCTTTATGGGATTGGGTTGTTGATCTTTCCCTGGTTTTGGTTGATGCGTGTGTAAACATCTTGTGGGGTCGCTGCTGAGTTGTTCTTGGCCATGCTAGGGCCTTGAACAACTCTGAAGCGTCTTGTTGACTTGAGCTGTGTTCAACCTTTTGTTTGGGTTGTCACCCTGTTATCTTTATTTTCATCACAGAGTTGTGAACTGATTGTTTTACTGCGGTATGCAGTGGGTGGTCTTCGAACTGTCTAGAGCAGGATTAGAGGCTGGGTATGCTTGAGAAACCTAGTGTTGGGGAGCCTCTCAGACAGAATTAGACTGCTGGATTTCTTCTCCACAACCCTTGAAGAGTATTGGAAAGGGAAGTTAAGGCCTGAGGGACTGCGAAGCAGAGAAAGGACTGATTCCTGGTGTTGGGTGTGTGGATGTTTTAGAAGTCAGGTTAGCTCTGGCGTAGGCGTCCTTAGCTCTCCATTGAGGCCACCGGCTTAGCATTTAGCCCTTCCTAGCTCCTTGACGGCTTCATAAACCAACCGTGTTGACTTGGCTGTTTTGTGTAACCTTGGCTATGTGTAAGCCTGCTTTGACCCTTATTCCTTGGGGAATCATGCCCAGCTCGGGGGTGGCAGTGTTGCTGAGAGATTGATGAGCACGCTGGCCTATGGTTGGGTGGAACGTTGCAGCGACGTAGCTGGTTGCGGGACGAGTTCTTATCAGATGAGTATTCTTGTCTATTTTGCTTCTACATTTACATTTACTGTCTATTGTCTCATGAATCATGATGAACATGTTGATTCCTAAATGAATGTATGATGGTTCCGCTGTGCATATGAATAGACATCTTAGTATGTTTTATGTCTTAGGCATTTTATTCTAGTTTATATGCATGTTCATGTTCATGGGGCTATTTTGCTCGGAGGTTTTTGATGGTTTGGTAGCGTCCTATTCGCCGATTAGAGGGTCGGGGACGTTACAGTATGGTATCAAAGCTAAAGGTTGCAGCATGGGCCTGAATGGGCCGTGAAGATGCAGTGACAGAGCTAATGTTGCAGCATGGGCCTAAATGGGCCATGAAAGATCAGCTAACAGAGGCAGGTTGTCCTCTGCCCAGCAGAAATCAGAAAAGTTCGAGAAAATTTGGTTGAAAACTCTCCAAGTGCCAAACTTGTCGGATCATCGGAGGACTGAGTGGGAACATCCTCCGATACAACGAAATGCTTAGTCGGAAGACCACCCGACGAGGGACCGGCGAAAGGAAATTCACGAAAATTTCTCTGAGTGTCTGTCGGCCGTCGGCGGAGATTAGTGGAAGTCGGAGCCGTAGTTGCGGAGGGGATCAGTCGAAGGCCGCCGAGACGTCGGCTCCCTTTTGTGGAAAGACCACCCGACGCAGATCGTTGGTGATCGGCGACACTTAGTTGTAGGGATCGCCGAAACGACGGCTCCGTAGGGTTAATGATCGCCAAAATGGCGACGATGAGTAGTTGTTCGGATCGCCGATGCCGTCGGCAGAGAAAAGACGAAAAGAAAATTTTTGGGAAAATTTCTAAGTCGTGAGGCCATTGGCGATCGACGAAGTTTAGGTGATGGGATCGCCGATGCTTAGGTGATGGGGTCGCTGAAACGTCACCACCGTCGGCGGGAATTAGAAGACGGGATTGCCAACAAATAGATGATGAAGTTGCCGATGACACATCGACGGAGGAAAGAGAAATTCAGCAAAGATTAGTTAGACGGATCGGCGAAATTTAGAGGATGAATCAGCCGATGCGACGCCAAGAAAAATTTCAAAATATTGTCTAAGTGTTGAATCCATCGGCGATTGGCGGAAGTTAGTTGATGAGACTGCTGATGCCGCAATAATTAGTGCATCCGACCGCCGATAGGATTGTGGCCCGTGAAAACTCCAGAAAGTTCATTGGCCACCGTTGCGGAAGCCTAGCGAACTAGCCGTTCGATGAGTAGAAGATCCGATCACCGAAACGGTAGTGATTAGAGGATCCGATTGCCGACATATTGGCATCGCCGATGAAGATCGGAAGAGTTAGTTGTATGGTCGCCGATGAGTTGTTTAGCCTGAGGAATCCACAGACGGTTTACTGCCCGCCGTTGTGGTCGCCTAGAGAGCTATCCACCCGATGATTAGTGGTTCCGACCGTCGATGCATCGTTAAAGATTTAGTTTCCTCGCTGATGCTGCATGCTGTGGTGTTAACAGTTCCGGTCGCCGACGCAGCGGAAAGAATTGTTTTTTGAATTGTCGATACGACGGAGAAGACTAGTGGATTGGATCGCCGATACACCATAGTCCTTGGCATTGCCGATGCTGTCCGAAAGGCTTACTTCAGAAAGTATAGTCAAGGAAACCGCCGATACAGCGGAAACTTATAGTTGATAGGGCCGCCGATGAGTGTCGGAGAAATGTAGTCGTCTGGGCCGCCGAAGGGTCGGAAGACTAGTCCACTAAGGATCCGAAACGTCGAAAACTTAGTTGGGAAGAGACCCAATAGGGAGAAAGAAAAATTGGGGTTTCAAGTGGATTTTTCAAGCAACTTTCAACTGTTTTTAGTAGGATTTCCAACAATTCCAGCTAGTGTTCCAGTGGGTTTTGCAGTGAATTTCTCATTAGGTTCTCAGCAGTTTCAGGACTGAAAAGGAAGAAAACCCTAGGTGGCTGGAGTTCGCATTTCAGACCCAAAATTCAGTGGTGTGTTTTGCCATCATTTTTGAAATGATGTGGTTTTCAAACCCAGGGTCAGAATGAAGCATGTGGATAGGCGTTGGAAAGCTTATCCAGCAGGGAACAAGGGAGAGTCACCAGAATTTGAGTGTGGAGCAGCAAAGTGCTAGTGATTGCGTGAAAGAGAAATGTGCTGCTGTCAATATGGACAAATCTGGGAATTGCATGCCTAGAGGTAGCAAGACCATGAAGTCAAGCTAGCTGTTGTGTGGAAGAGGAGTTCCATGCAAGGATGAGGGGCTTGAAAAGGGAAATTTCCTTAAACCTTGTCTTGCTAATTATGTTTACAAGTTTTATACATGAAATATAGGAGGATATGCCTTGCATGCATAAGATATTACATGTTGGTAAGAATAGTAAGAATTATACATTTATAATGGGCCACTAATGATAATTATTGTATTGGTGTTGGCATTAGTGGAAAAACCAACGACAACATGGACATGGCTGAATATGTTGCTGATCCTGACGAATGTGACTAGCAACCCTATAGAGAAAGGGGTAAGGCAACAAGTCCAGAATCAAAAGTTGGTGAGCAAATTCTGTAATCTCCTGCAAAGGACCAACCAAACTGGTAATGTCAAGGGTGTAAGTAGGACCCATGAAGGTAAGAGTTTGATTATGACAAATTGCACGGAGTGGTAAAGGTAAGAGATCTCATACCATGTGGATATTTGAATTTTATACTGCATTCATAGAGAAAGGTGTCATGCCTGTATTATGTTGTTATGAGCTTAGTAGCCCAAAGAAAGTAAGCACTGATGATCTTGATTATAGTAATGCATCCTATATGAAGTAGTCATGGCTAGACCATGCATGGTATGTTTGAATGCATAGTATTCATGAATCAATGCAAGTAGATATGCATTAAAAGATTTTATAAATCTTGTAGTTATGCATTGAATGGATGCAAGGGTTGCGATGCATTGCATTAATGCATTGAGATAGTGCATGTGATATTATGAATGACTAATGGCTGAAATGATGAATTAATGACAATTCTAGAACCATTTCAAGAGTTGTTATGAATGCAGGATAGTAAGTGCATGAAGAGGGTTGTCAGGATCAATTGGCTGTCGGAAATGCTCTATGGAAGGGCAAGGTGGTACAAATGATACGCTTGTGAAGTAAGAAGTATCTAAACTTTTCATTTAAATTACATAAATGAGGATTGTACCCTGTAATTTAAAGTATGATAATGATTGCGTGAAGTAAACGAGTTTTGGTAATATTGATGTGATTAACAGCTGGAAGTATTTGAATTTTATAAATTCTGAAAATGCTTCAGTGATGGTTGCAACAATGAAAAGGTTATATGCATCCCGACTTACCAAGTGTTTTGCTGATTGAAGTTCAGGTTTCAGGTAGATTGTTTAGAGCATGGCAATGAGAGTAAGACCGGAATCTACCAGGTGAAAGAGCCAAACCTTATGAGAAGAGTCTCATGGCTGTGAAAGTAGTTTGTATGCATAATGAGTTGTTAAATTTGAATTTGTGAATTTCGGATTTGAAAAATTGCTGACAACTACTAATCACTATTGGCTTGCATAAGATTGTGTCAGGAGGACGCATTGTAAGTGGGTATTCATGTTATGATAAGTAAGCATAAAATTATAATGGGCATAGTGGTGCTGCTTACAAGAGACCCACAATTGAGGATCACCTCATTGCCAAGCAAATCAATTTCTATAGTAAACAGAGTGCAAAATTCTCATTGAATTTAATTACTAATGTCATTGCGTGGTTATGGAACAATCAAATTTGGATTGTATTATCAGATAATGATGGACTGTTTGGCTATTTGGTGAATGTGACAGGGGTACACACTACAGGAAGATCATGTGTGATGGCCTGCAGGAGCCAAACTTCATGGGAAGGTTTTCCCCTATTTTGGAAATGGGTTTCGGGTGAAACTCCATTGGACATTTTGGAAATATCTCATCTGCACTACATGTTTGGTAAGCAACATGAGTGAGATGGTATGGGTTATGTCGGTAAGACGTGTGGATACGAAATGTAAAGAGGAATTGGGACGGCAAACCGAGGGATTGTCAACTCAGTGAAGGGAGCCCCCATTCCTCCTTAACAAAGGAAAACTGCTTCGGCAAATGGATAAGTGTTCTGTGACCCTAGCTAAGAATATGCATTGTTAAATTCAATATGCAGAACATGTTTTGATTTTATTTCCATTATGACTGATTGTTTGAGTGTGAATAGGGCCTACATGGCACACACCGAAAAAGGGTGCACACTTTTCCGATGTCGGATCATGAAAGGGTTTTTCAATATTGATTACACCCTAGGGAGTGGACGCACTCCTAGTGTCTCAATACTTGATAGTGAATGATGTGAAATGTGGTTACAGTTTTAGAGCAATAACGTTAACGAATATGCTTATATTGTTTGTTTTGTCAAGCTAAACAGATGTAGTCTGGTATTGTACACTGAATGGACAATGGCTTGAGCTCATCCTACCTTCTACTAAAGAGCACAGAGAAGGAGACATTCCTGAGGGACTGTCAACTCAGAGAAGGGAGTTGTCTCTTGTGTGATATGGGGTAGTGGAATTAGAGCTCACGGCCGAAGATGAGACCTGGAAATGGTCGTTTATTGTTGATATAAGTGCATGTGGTATTGATGGCCTGATAAACCCAACGGTGTTGGCTTGGTTGATGGTTTGTTGTTGATATAAGTGTATTGTTGATATAAGTGCAGGCGATTTGTTGATGGTCTGATAAACCCAACTAAAGGTTGGCTTGACTGTGCCTGATATATATATAAGGATGTTGTGAAGCAGCCTGCGTGTTGACCTAACATCCAAGTCCATAGGCAATCCCAAGGCTTGCAAAGCGAAGCAGGATCTTGTGGACCAACAAGGAAACACACAATACAGATAAGTATTGGATTATTTTGCAATTTCTTATGAATATACATGTGTATATGATTTGGTTATGATGTTTTAAGCTCTTGCTTAAAAGATGAAAGTCGATGAGAATAAACTAAACATGTGAATCTATTCAATGTTTGAATATAGGTATCGCTGGAAGCGAGGACTATGAGAGCATCCTAGGGGTGCATGTGGACATGTGACTGTCCTGAAGAGCTCAGAATGAGCAATAATGGAAAAGGTGCTAGTAAGACTGTGAAGGTCCTAGCAGCTGAGACGAACCATGTGGGGAGGCACCATGGTTGAGAGGTCTAAAATAGACCGGAGACACTAAGTGTCATGACCAAGAGGGATTGGTCCAGCATTCATGGTGAAGTGAAAGAGGCTGAGAGCATGAAAAGCCACAGCGGTGGTGTGGGTTCCAAGATGGAACAAGACAAAGAGGAAAAAAAAATAAAAAATCTTGCTGCTCTCTCTTTCCTTTTTGATTATATATATGTATATATGTATACTTATGCATTGTGAAAACAAAGGATTGTTGAATGCATGTATGACTGAAAATAGAATGTGTGTATTTGCTTAAAGTGAATTGTGAATGCTGGAATAGTTAATTCCTTTCCCAAGAATGGACATGAATGAGCTCATGTGCCTGTTGGGAAGGCATGAAAAATATGAAAGTCTCCTTGATGAGACTTGGACTGTCATGCCAATTGGGCAATTAATTGACTGATTTTAATGCCTATATTATGTTTGGTCTAACAGAATTTAAATGGTGCATTTCACAGGTGAGAAAGGTGAAATCCAGTGGTGCACATTGATCATGGCAGCAGACCAAAAGCTGCTGGACTTTGCTGGAAGTCTCCTTCAAACGATTGCCAGGACCCAAGAGAATCTTGGAGAGATGCTCAAGATCCAGAAGAGGCAGAATGAGATGAACCACCAAATTTTGCAAGATTCTATTGGGTTGCAAAAGGAGGTAAAAAGCCTTCTGGGAGCAATCCATAAAGGCAAGGAAAGTGGATCAATGATGGGACATTCGTCCAAGCGATCCATTAAGAAATGGTCCAGGCATGAAGACTCAAAGGAAATTGAGCAGGAAAAGGTGAAGCAGCCAACAAAATGTTGGAAATGTGGAGGACATCATTTATGCCGGGACTGCCCAACAAGGGAACATAAAGAGGGCAGCAGCCACAAAGTTCCTAGACTTCGGGATAAGCCGAAAGCTGAGAACCAGCAGGAGAAGCTCATGGAAGACGAGGGGCTTGGTCCTGAAAGTTCAAAGTAAATAACTGAGCATGGGACAGATCTGCAAAATTTTGAAATTTTGAATGTGCAAATGGTATATGCAATCCTATGTATTGGAACACCGAGGACGGTGTTATTCCAAGGGGGAGGGGATTGTAACACCCCGGTTTTGACCCCGTTTGCATTAAATGGTACATGATGTATATATTGTAATTAATCGTGGTATGGAGGTAAAGGAAAAAGCCCCACCATCGATTCGGCTGTGTTATGTTTCGGCAATAGGGATCGTTGCCGATGGTATATCGTCTTATCCGGCACATTATAGTTTTGGCATCATTTAAATATTCACATCAATTAAAATAAACCTACATCCAGCTACGACGATGCAACGTTAAATGAAAAGGGCATGATTCCTAAGGATAAGAAGGGGGAATGCTGAACCTTGAGCCATGGGGGAAAAGCCATGTGTCATCTTTCTCTTCGCTCACCTTCCCTTGTCTCACCCAACCACCACCCTTAATTATTTTGTTGTTAGTTGGGGCATCTATTTGCTGGCAGGAAGACCACTACGCTCACGCCTGCACTCTCTCCACGACGCGATATGGATTGCAAATTATCCTGTCCACTGTCCCCACCACCATCTGTTCATTTTCCCTCACGCTGAGCGGAGTTAAAAAGGGGCCGCGATTCATTGATTAGGGTTGGTTCTCCTCTTCCTCACCGACTGTTGGTCTGCGGGTCTGTTCACTCCTCCCGATCACACATAGAGTCTACGTTTTACTCCACCATTACAGTGTGAAGGTGTGCGTCGGCTTCATGGATGAGAAGGGACCTTTGTCTTCCAACGTTGCTGGTGTGTCTGGGTGGTGTGACGATCTGTTGCTTCATTGTGAACCGTTGCTGCGGTTTTCTCTTGATGTTTTCCACTCTTGATTGATGGAGTTTTCCCCTTTTTCCTTGTGAGGTGTTCCCCCCCTCCCCTTTTCACACAGGGAGCTGGAAAAAGAGTTATTGTCGCCCACGATTTTCACGGTGCAGGATCCATTCGCGCCGGGGCTGTGTGCCTGGGTGTTCCATATCGGTTTCAGTGGCAGGTATATGTCCCCTTGCCGATTGGGGCCGTGTATGTTACCGATTGAGGTTTGCGTATGTGTTTTCCCCTATCAATACTGGGAGTTTGGCTTCTTCCCCATCTGTAGACTGTGTAATGTTCCCGTTGTTTCTTTATGGGATTGGGTTGTTGATCTTTCCCTGGTTTTGGTTGATGCGTGTGTAAACATCTTGTGGGGTTGCTGCTGAGTTGTTTTGGCCACGCTAGGGCCAAGAACAACTCTGAAGCGTCTTGTTGAATTGAGCTGTGTTCACCCTTTCGTTTGGGTTGTCACCCCGTTATCTTTATTTTCATCATAGAGCTGTGAACTGATTGTTTTACTGCGGTATGCAATGGGTGGTCTTCAAACTGTCTAGAGCAGGATTAGAGGCTGGGTATGCTTGAGAAACCTGGTGTTGGGGAGCCTCTCAGAAAGAATTAGACTGCTGGCTTTCTTCTCCACAACCCTTGAAGAGTATTGGAAAGGGAAGTTAGGGCCTGAGGGACTGCGAAGCAGAGAAAGGACTGATTCCTGGTGTTGGGTGTGTCGATGTCTTAGAAGTCAGGTTAGCTTTGGCGTAGGCATCCTTAGCTCTCCATTGAGGCCACCAGCTTAGCATTTAGCCCTTCCTAGCTCCTTGACGACTTCATAAACCAACCGTGTTGACTTGGCTGTTTTGTGTAACCTTGGTTATGTGTAAGCCTGCTTTGACCCTTATTCCTTGGGGAATCATGCCCAGCTTGGGGGTGGCAGTGTTGCTGAGAGATTGATGAGCACGCTGGCCTATGATTGGGTGGAACATTGCAGCGACGTAGCTGGTTGCGGGACGAGTTCTTATCAGATGAGTATTCTTGTCCATTTTGCTTCTACATTTACATTTTACTATCTATTGTCTAATGAATCATGATGAACATGTTGATGCCTAAATGAATGTATGATGGTTCCGCTGTGCATATGAATAGACATCTTAGTATGTTTTATCATTTATGTCTTAGGCATTTTATTCCAGTTTATATGCATGTTCATGTTCATGGGGCTATTTTTGCCGGAGGTTTTTGATGGTTTGGTAGCGTCCTATTCATCGGTTAGAGGGTCGGGGACGTTACAATTACTGAAATTATCACGATAATAACTGAAATTATCACGACAATAACTTTAATTTATCATGACAATTTGAATTTAATGCGATAATTCGAAAGATGAAATAATTGCAATAATTAGTGATGATATTATCGCCTCGGGGGATAACACTTGATATATCGCAATGTAGGCGATATATTGCCAATAAGCATTACTTTTTATTAAAATAATTGATATTTTTTTAAAGTTCCTAAGTTATTTATTAATGGGGGATGTGCTAGTTTTTTCTCTACATGATTGGCGAGTAACGTGTATTGGTACTTCCCTTGTGCCATTAACAACCCATCACATCTGCCATTAATGATCATTGATGACCTTATTGTTTGGTGGTGGCCTTTGGTGGCATTTTTCACTTTCCGAAAGGGCCGAGGCAGCCTTATTACGGCTGAATCTTAAAAAGACTGTTAAAGTGACCAATTCTGCCCTCATTAAGATTGCCATTGCCACATAAATTTGGCCCTCTTAAAGACTATCTCAGTGATCTGATTTCTGCCATCTAATCTCTCTCTATATTGACTGTTATACACCTTGTACTGGCTGGGTATGTGTGGGTTCGAGGACTTACTGATTTGTTTCAAACACATAAATTCATTTGTGATTCATTTAAGTATCCAACCTTCCTTTTACTGATTTTAACAGTGAGTTTAATCAGTCCTGTTTGGTCTTCATTTTTTGTGTTGCTAAGATAAAGGCAGGTAATCAACTATATCTCTGTTTTGGGGATAATTAATATATTGTACCTTTGGTGTCTTGTTGTTTTATATCCTCCAAAGGTGCTCTGTTTAACTCTTTAGCCATTCGGCACCTTTCCTTAATTGTGACAGTAAGATTTGATTTTGCATTTGGCTTATTTAAACTATTGTTATTAAGCAACATCATAATCTTGCATTGTTTGCCAAAGAGATTTCTCTCTAAGCCTGTTTCAATTAGCATACCTTTTGGCTGCCCTTCTGCTGTTGTTTAAGGCAGTGTTACACGGGGACGCGTCTCGAAGGGTGGGGAACGCGTCTTGGCGTTTCTGGCGTCTCGGGGACTCCGAAACTCCATGCGAAATGTTTTAGGATGTCTAGCTTTTGGAGAAACTTGGTGAGACGCAGAGTGAAACGTTTCGGTGGGCGACGAAACTTGGCGAAACTTGGCAAGACTTCTTGGCGTCCCGCCCAAAACTCCGAAACTTCGCTGAGACTTGTGGGTGTCCTGCCCGAAACATCGAAACTTCCCTAGGACATTTTTGAATTTTATTTTTTCTTAATTTAAAAAAAATTAAATAAATCATTAAAAAAATTAAAATCATTTAATAAAACTTAAAATTTTATTATTTATAAAGTTGTAAACTTATATATTAAAATTTTAAATTTAAAACATAAAAAAATATTAAAAATTAAATAATAAAAACTAAATCTAATTTACTATGTCTAATCTAAAGTCTAATTCTAAACTATCAATGCTTGTGAAATAAATACACAGCCGTAACTTCCAGCAGTCGTCGTGACTCGTGAGTGTTATTGCGGAGGAGAGGAGAGACTCGTGAGTGTTGTTGCGGAGGAGAGGAGAGAGCGTGTTGTTGCCCGCGAGAGGAGAGAGTCTGAGTGTTGCTGCCGCCCTGACTTTTGCTGCGCGTGAGAGGAGAGAGCCCCGTGACTGTTGCAGCCACGAGCTTGTTTCTGCGAGAGGGATTCAAAGAGGGATTTAGGACTGTTGCTGCCAGGGCCGAGTGGGAGCAGTTGCTAGCAGCTATTGCCTGTGAGGAAGGGGAAGCCTGAAGGGAGCTGAGGAGATTGCAGCGAGGACTCGACTAGGTAAATACTAAATACTAAATTTTAAGACTGTATTTTAATTTTTTACACTGTAGTTTAAATTTTTTGAGTTTTTAATTTTTTTTTGTTAAAGTCTGTATTTACTATTTTAACTTTTTATAGACTATATTTTTTTTTAAGTTCTTTGTTAAAACTTAAAACTTAGACTGTATATAGTCTTTACTATTAGTATTTTTTAATTTTTTTGTTTTTTCCATTTTGCGTTTGCGATTTTGCAATTCTAGTTTTTATTTTTTAAGTATCTTCATTTCTGAGTTTTAAATTTTAAGTTTTTAACTTATAAGTTATTATTTAAATTTTAGTTTTAAGTTCAAATTTTTTTTATTTTCAACTTTTATTTTTTCAGACTTTCAGTGAACACTGAACAGTGAATACTGAATGTAATTATTTTATAATTTAGGCTTTAGACCTAGGCTATACAATTTTAAACTGTAGATACTAAAAAAAATAAAAAAACCTTGTTGCAGCCTGCAGGTTGTCAAAAAGTATAACATAACAGTTACACAATTCAAACCAACAATAGCCAACATGACAAACTCTAGTGATAGCAATAACAGTGATAGTGATGGGAGTGATTCGGATTATGATTCCATGGTTCAGTGCAATAGTAGTACAAATGTTGGGACAAAGGTTGGAAGTGGAAGTGGGAGCGCAACTCCCACACCATCAAGGTTAAATGAAAGTCAAAGTGACATTGAAGACAGTGCCAATCTCATCCCATCAAAGCCATTGGCTTTCTATGCAAAGGGCACATTTGATCCACTTAAACTACTTTTGTTGTATGCAACCAAAGTAAATGTTGCTACTTCAAAACAACAGGGAAAGAAAAGTGGTGGAACATGCTGTTGGACATGCAATATTTGCAGCCATACTTTTAGTGGGAGTTATAGTTATGTTAAACAACACCTTTTGGGCATTGGTGGTAAAGGGGTTAGTACATGTCTGAAGCCAACCTTAGTGCAGAAAACCGAGTTGTTGAGGTTGCAAATGGCAGTAGATACAAAGGGAAGATTCTCTAGCCAAAATGTCATTTCACAAGAACATCACAATGTGAGTGCAAGTTCCCAAAAAAAAATCTAAGAATAGCCCATCCTCTTGTATGCCTCCACCAATTCATGACAAGACATCTTCATCAAAAAGGAAGGATTCTCGTTCTTGTGTTATTGGACCAACAATTATAGGGATGTACGGTAAGTTGAGTTGTGATGATACAGATGATTCCATTGGAAAATTTCTCTTTTCCAATGGTATTCCTTTCCATGTTACTCGCTCTCCTTATTATAAGGAGATGGTCTGTAATATTGCAGCATCAGGACCCTCATATTTGCCCCCAGGTGAACATAAGTTGAGGACAGTCATTTTAGAGAGGCAAGTGTCCAAGATTACTGTGCAAAAGGAGGAGACGAGAGCGACATGAGTGAAGTCAAGTTGCTCTATTGTTATGGATGGGTGGACAAACATTAGCAAACGTCCACTTATCAACATCATAGTTACATGCATAGATGGTCCATTCTTTCTTAGAGCCGTTGATTGTTCCGGAAAGCGCAAAGATGCAACTTTCCAATTTGAGCTTCTTCGAGATGCTATAGAGGAGGTTGGGCCAAACAATGTTGTGCAGGTTGTGATAGATGCATCAACAATATGCAGATCAGCTGGGTTGTTAGTTCAGAGTACGTATAGGCATATTTTTTGGACCCCTTGTTGTGTGCATGCACTCAACAATGCACTTAAAGACATTGGGAAAATTCATTGGGTATCCACCTTGGTATTGGCTGCGAGGAATGTGAAAATGTTTATTTGCAATCACCACACCTCCTTAGCCTTGTATAGAGCTCACTCGAGAAAGGAATTCCTCAATCCCACAGATACTAGATATGCTAGTTATTTTCTCTTGTTGGAGAAGATGTTGGAGGTGCAACCATCATTATAGGCCATGGTTGTGACTCCAAATTGGAATAGGTGGGCAGAGTCCAAGACAGAGGAGGGGAAGAAGATCAGGAATCAAGTATTCGATGATGATTGGTGGGTAGATTGCAGCTATTTGGTATCCATTTTGCGCCCTATAGTCGAGGTCATTCGCTATGCTAACACTGATTCTGCTAGTCTTGGATAAATCTATGAGACCTTTGACAACATGTTGGGTCAAGTAAAAGCAGCCATTCATGAGAAAGATCCCTCCTTAGAGTTCTATACAAGCCATATTCGACCTATTATTCAGCGGTGGTGGGATCTAATGAACACACCTTTGCACATGAAAGCGTATGCACTGAACCCAGAATGGTACATTTCTAGGCTTGGCAAAATTCCTCCCAGTAAAGATCTAGAGGTCAAAAAGGGATTTAAAGCGGCCATTACATAGATGTACAATGTAGAGGATGGGAAAACACTTCGAAGACAGTGGATTCGGTTTGTAGGTCTCATAGGTCCCTGTTGCCGCCTAATTCACACTTTAAGGAACAGGAAAGCCACAACCTGCTATGTGTGTCCTTGGGGACAAGCGAGAGCTGGGGACCACTGTCACCACAGTCCACAACTCCTCCGTTTAGGCAAGATCCCAACAGAGCCAAGGGGGGAAGTCCCTACGAAAGACTAAGTTCCAGATTTATTAATTTATTACAAATTAAAGAGATCTTTTTAAGGTGGTGAGGCTAAAGACTTTATACTATCTAAGGAATGACAAGCATCATGCAAATGCAAAGATTTCCTTTTAATGACAAGCAGACCTTGAGATCAATGAAGACTAGTGCCTATTAACAAATGGAGTCTAAGGATAAACTCCAACTTTACAAATTTACAAATGAAATTGAAATCTAAGTTAATTAACCCACAGTTTAGGTGTTATCCCAATCAAACCAGGCTACAATATGGACAAATGAATACTATGAACAATATAAACAATAATGAATGAACAGTTAAGCAGTATTAACAATATCCACAGTTGTATCAGATGTTATGAACAGATTGAATAAATGGAAAAATTATTAAGCTATTACACAAGATCTACAGATTACTAAACAATGTGATTACTTGAATTAAAGATGCCACCACAAGAGTTTGCGAAAACTGAAAGGAAAAACTTGCAATGAAATAAAATGTGAAAGTGCTTGCAGTAAAAACCTTGAACAACAAGGCAAAGATAAATAGCAGTGACCTGTGTTTGTAGGACGTTTTGCAATGTCTCTTGTAAATTTTAATAAATTTTATTAGAGGTGAAATCTTTGATTAAGTTTTAGATCCGGTGGTGTGACTACCCCAATCTAGTATTTCTCAAGTCAAAGAGGGAATGCTGGTGCGCTCAACAAAGTGGGAGCAAAGCCCACCCGTAGCTCCCAGGTCAAACCCCAATGGCTCGGTGCTCAACAAGGGGGACGTAGAACGCCTAGAGACCCCCCACGGTCTTCTACCCCAAGTCGTCTCCGAGGTCACTGTTTTTAATCAACAGGAAAATCAGCTAGATGGATGCCTGTTAAACTAAGGCTCCTCTATCCCCTGTCGTATCTCGCGAGTACCCCGAAGGGTGATAACCGAGTAGAGGAACAAGGGGTAGTGAAGTTGTTGTTGGTTTATTTTAAGGGTAAATTTTAATCTTGGTGATTAGCATGCAAGGTTAATTTTAAACTATCAACAAGATCAACCAAGCGGTATCCCTTATGGGAGGTGTTGGTACTTGATTTTGGACTGAAAAATAAAGTGAAGATTTGTAGCAGAAAAAAAGAGTGTTATTTTAATTAAACTAAGCCCCCACTTATCCTGCTTTTCATACCCAGCTTGAAGTCCCTAAAGGGAGATGACAAGTGGGCAGAGGATAACCGGATCAATGGGTTGTATGGTTACCTTTTTTGACAGAAAATAAAATTAAAACTACTTTGATAGGAAAATGCTATTAGCTAAAACGAGGCCTAACCGCACAACAATCTCTGTTATAGAGATGGTGGTCTGTAACAGAGATAGGTGGGTAAACAAAAATTAAAAAAAGATTAAACTAACCTCACTTCAATCTCTGTGACAGAGATGGTGGTCTATAACAGAGATAGGTGGGTAGTCAGAAATAAAACTTGCATAAACAGAAATCTAAGCAACTAGTTTCTAAGCTATCTCTACACTACTCATATACAGATTTCCAGCAGAGAATACCCCAAAGAGAACTTCTCTTTTGGGGTTTACAATCCTTTAGAAAAGAAGAGAAGAAGTGGTTTTTTGGGTCCCTTTTGGACCAAAACTTAGTCTGGGTTTTTCTCTAGGCAATTTTGGGCGGCATAACCCCCTCTCCTGTGCATAAACCTGCAAAAAACCAGCAACTTTACTTGCTGGAAATTACTGCAGAAAACTGAATCAGAAAGTTAGCACAGATTATTGTAAAACCTAGAAATTTTATAAAAAAACTGAATTTAAAAATTTGGAAAAACTAAAATTTTAGTGGTTAAAAATGAACGTTTTGGGGGCTGAAAATGACATATAAACATCAGATTTAAAGCTTTATACTAATATATAATGGATGAAAGCCCTAAAACAAGGGTTATATTCACTATACAGTGAATAAAACCCAGTTTTAGGAAGGAAAAAGAAAAATGGCCGAAATGAAATTTAAAAAAAAGAAACCCTTGGAGAGATGTCCTTGGCTTGGAAAACCTGTAAATAAACCTATGAGAGAGCTGCAAAATGTAAGCAAAGAGGTGAGTACCCAATAAATCTATCAAAATACTTTGATAAATCTTATTAAAAACTCACAAATGGAAGCAGAAATACTTCTACTTACAAATCCCTCCACAAAATACTTTGTGGAGAGCTATCTAAGCTAATACAAATGCAAATCAAATAAGTACATATGTAGGTTACCTCACCAAAAGATGCATGAAATGTAGAATGACGGCACAATATCCCTCCAAAGCTTTCTTCTATTATAGCCCAACTAAGGCAAGATTCAATACAACAATGGCAAGAGGCTTGGGCCAAATGCTTGAGAAAATATGAGATGAGAAGAGGGAAGAATTTCAGCAGCATAACAATAGCATAAGAGAAGTTCCCAAATGAGGGAGTGAGACCCTCATTATATAGTTGAGGAGCAACCCCAACCCCTTGAAGATCAATGGCCAAGATTAGATCTAGATCTAGATTAGATCTCCACCACTAGATCTAGGTTTGTTGACTTTGCAAGCCATCCACCAATCATAAGCAAGGGTGTCTTTTCAAATCAATGGTTAAAAAGATAGATCCATGTCACAATAAAGCTTAACCCTTAAATCTAGGGTTTCCATGACTCAAGTGGGGCCCCCTTTTGACTCAAATTTTAATTTTTTATTGTTTTTATTTTTTATCTTTTACTTTTTATATTTTATCTTTTACTTTTTATATTTTATTTAATCTTTTATTTTTAAAATTTCTATCTTTTTATTCTTTTATTTTTTATCTTTTACTTTTTATATTTTATCTTTAAATCTTTTTTTATCTTTTATCTTTTATTTTTATCTTTTTATTTTTTAATTTTTTAATATTTTATTTTATCTTTTATTTTTTATTTTTATATTTTTATTTTTTAATCTTTTAATTTTATTTTCAAGTTTTAATCTTATATTTTTATTTTCTATTTAATATTTTTCATTTTTCATTTTTGATCTTTTATTTTTATTTTATCTTTTATTTTTATTTTTTATCTTTTATTAAGACAAGAGGGACGCCCCACTTAGGAGATCTTCAGATATTTATTTTGACCATAAAAATTGACTATGCTTGGCCACCCCCAAACTTAATTACCATGGCCTTATTTGATTTTTTCCTTCAAAATCAAATAATTTAATTTTTCACCCTTGGAAATTATATTAATTTTCTAGAAAAAAATACCTTGTCTTAACTAAAATTGCTCTAACTTCCTAACCCCTTGTCAGAATGACATGAGACTTGAACCAATGGCTTAGGGGGTGTCATAGCATTTTAATTTGCATTCATAGCCCCTATTACAAAATGCCAAGGTTCAAGAGATTACATTATTACATCAAAACTTAATTAATTAACCACCAAATGGTAAAGTTAATTAATTAAGAAAAAATCAAAATAAAAATTAAAATCCTAACGAAATTCCGCAAGACTACAAGATATGGCTTGCATGGTCATAGACAACAAATTGAAACCTTAGCCACCTCACGGGCTTGATTATCAGAACACCAATTCACCACTTTGGAGGATTTGTGAGTGAAAAACCCAACCAATTAAAATTGTTAATTAATAAAATTAACTGGAAGGGGAAAAAAACACTCGGTGAAGAGGACTTCCCTGATAATAAAATCCATGGTGACATCCTTAGAGGAATGACCCATGCTAACATATAAAGTTACATTAATTGTCCCACGTAGGGGAGCGGACATTTAGTGTACAAAAGGGGCATAATTGCCCTGCTGAATGAAAAATCCCCAGAATTTTTCCATGGTACAAACTGCACATAATGTACATTTTCAATGTACATGAGGTTGCCACCTAGTCAAAATAGGTGGGCAACATCTGGCTCCAACTTGGGGACGTGTGTTCGATCATCGGAGAGCATACGAGAACTCCAGACTCTACAACCACAAATTCTCACCAATAACCAACATAAGTCCTCATGTAGAAACCAATAAATAATCAATAATGAATAAATGAAATGACGACACAATGATCATACATATATGCATAAATAATTTCAAAGAATGAAATAATACAAAAGAATTCAAGGAAAAGGGTTAGAGATACATTACAGAGAGTGTCCCTTAGGACACCAAGTATTTATCTTTTTGAAGAAAAACCTGATTTGTGGCTCGTTTGACCCTTTCCTGTTTCTTGTGACTTTCATAGTGCCTCACATCTTTGAAAATTTTCCAAAAGTCCACACTATCAAAAAACTGCTCATGCCATATTTTATTAACTTCCTTTATTTTGATTCCATCCTTTATATTTTCCGGGAAGCTAACAAAAATAAAATGATCCTTTACACTATGTACACTGTCCACATTCTGAAAAAACACTGATTCATTCTGGCATGCCTCGACTGTCTTTTCTTCTAAAACATTCTGAAAATGATTTGACACTTTACTGACTTGAGGAGAACTTACTAAAGCCTTGGGTGGCTTATCCTTTTGCGCTGGAACCTTTACATTCTCTGCTACAGGAACTGATACCTTTACATTATTGATCCAACCCTCTGAATCTATACTCAAATTATTACTTGAAAATACACTTTGTTTAGGGGTAAGTTCATGGTCACATGTTTCTTCTACTTTGTCCATATTTCTAGTCATGCAAACCATGTCCTTTCCATCTTCTACTGATTCCAACAAATCCTCATTATTGTCAAACACACATTCATGACCAACCATATTGACATGTTCCATTCTTTCTCTAGCTGCTAACTTTTCCTTTATAATCTGAAAGAAAATGGGACAAGCCCCTTCTTTATGTGAATCGTCACAAGCCCTACAGTAAGGGATTACTGGATCATCAAACTAATTGTTTGCTTCCATAGGCTCTGGAGGTCTTTCTTGTTCTTGATAAGGGGGTCCTTTAGGGAGACCCTTTTGCCATCTATCATTTGGCTTATGATTATTACCTTTATCTTTTTCCATGGCAACTATCTTATTATGCATAGCTGATAATTGATTAATATAGACTTCTTCCATTTGCTTAATCAATCGGGCGAGCTCTTTGATAGAGTCACCTTGGTGTTCCTGGTTTTCAACTTTCTTAACTTTATCTGACTTTGGAGGACTACCCTTTGAAAACCCAAGAACATTTGATTTTCCCGAAGCTTGCATATTCTTATCTATTTTAATAGCTTTGTCTTGTGCCTTCCTAACATATGTAGGCTCTTTATCCCTTAGCTGGTATCTCATTTCCCCTTCAAAAGCTTGAACGTAGAAAATTAAGATGGCCTTTGCAGGAGGCTTAATATCTTGAGGGAGACTCTTAACCAATTCATTAAATCTTCTGTTAAATCCTTCCACTGTTTCATTATCTTCTTTATGGCTAGAGTGCAAGGCAGTTAATAAGGAATGGTGATCCCTCTTATCTCCCCATTTATCATTAAAAGCTTCAATGATTCCCTTAAGGTCTTTAAACGTGTTATCATCATGTTCCATAAACCAATCAATGGCCTCTTCCTCTAAGGACAAAACAAAGAGTTTCATCTTCACATCCTCATGGTTGTGTGCCATACACCATCTTGCAATACATAAATTGAAATTTTTAATGTGGGCTTTAGCACTTGTAACATTGTCTCCTTGAAAAGAAGGCAACTTATCTATAGCTTTTTCTAGAACTTCATGAGGGTATCCAACAATTTTAGAGAAATCACATGGTCTATAATAATTATTCATTGTTCAGGTTGGTTTACTTAGATAAACAACAAAGGCATATTAGAAATTAGCTTCTTCTCCAAGACTTGTAAAGATTCTACAGGGAGCAAGTTTGTTTAACTTCTTCTAAAAGCCTTTCCAAGATCTAAGAGGGAGCTAAGCAAACCAAAGGGCTCTAGGTAGAATACCTTACTATATATTTTGAAGTGGAGTCGCCACTTGGAGAATAAGTAAACTTCCAATATGGGTAAAAGAAAGAAAAAAAATAAAAATAAAAATTTAAGGTTATTTCAAAAAATTTATTAACATTTTAAAAACGAATTAAATTGAAGAATTAAAGAATTAGATCTAAAATTATTTTATTAATGTCAAGACCAAGGACAAAAGACTTGTCCCCGGCAACGGCGCCAAAGATGTTGCCGCCTAATTCACAATTTAAGGAACAGGAAAATCACAACCTGCTATGTGTGTCCTTGGGGGCAAGCGAGAGCTGGGGACCACTGTCACCACAGTCCACAACTCCTCCGTTTAGGCAAGATCCCAACAGAGCCAAGGGGGGAAGTCCCTACGGAAGACTAAGTTCCAGATTTATTAATTTATTACAAATTAAAGGGATCCTTTTAAGGTGGTGAGGCTAAAGACTTTATACTATCTAAGGAATGACAAGCATCATGCAAATGCAAAGATTTTCTTTTAATGACAAGCAGACTTTGAGATCAATGAAGACTAGTGCCTATTAACAAATGGAGTCTAAGGATAAATTACAACTTTACAAATTTACCAATGAAATTGAAATCTAAGTTAATTAACCCACAGTTTAGGTGTTATCCCAATCAAACCAGGCTACAATATGGACAAATGAATACTATGAACAATATAAACAATAATGAATGAACAGTTAAGTAGTATTTTAACAATATCCACAGTTGTATCAGATGTTATGAACAGATTGAATAAATGAAAAAATTATTAAGCTATTACACAAGATCTACAGATTACTAAACAATGTAATTACTTGAATTAAAGATGCCACCACAAGAGTTTGCGAAAACTGAAAGGAAAAACTTGCAATGAAATAAAATGTGAAAGTGTTTGCAGTAAAAACTTTGAACAGCAAGGCAAAGATAAATAGCAGTGACCTGTGTTTGTAGGACGTTTTGCAATGTCTCTTGTAAATTTTAATAAATTTTATTAGAGGTGAAATCTTTGATTAAGTTTTAGATCCGATGGGGTGACTACCCCAATCTAGTATTTCTCAAGTCAAAGAGGGAATGCTGGTCTTCTACCCCAAGTCGCCTCCGAGGTCACTGTTTTTAATCAACAGGAAAAACAGCTAGATGGATGCCTATTAAACTAAGACTCCTCTATCCCCTGTCGTATCTCGCGAGTACCCCGAAGGGTGATAACCGAGTAGAGGAACAGGGGGTAGTGAAGTTGTTGTTGGTTTATTTTAAGGGTAAATTTTAATCTTGGTGATTAGCATGCAAGGTTAATTTTAAACTATCAACAAGATCAACCAAGCGGTATCCCTTATGGGAGGTGCTGGTACTTGATCTTGGACTGAAAAATAAAGTGAAGATTTGTAGCAGAAAGAAAGAGTGTTATTTTAATTAAACTAAGCCTCCACTTATCCTGCTTTTCATACCCAACTTGAAGTCCCTAAAGGGAGATGACAAGTGGACAGAGGATACACCAGATCAATGGGTTGTATGGTTACCTTTTTTGACAGAAAATAAAATTAAAACTACTTTGACAGGTAAATGCTATTAGCTAAAACGAGGCCTAACCGCACAACAATCTCTGTTACAGAGATGGTGGTCTGTAACAGAGATAAGTGGGTAAACAGAAATAAAAAAAAAAGATTAAACTAACCTCACTTCAATCTCTGTGACAGAGATGGTGGTCTGTAACAGAAATAGGTGGGTAATCAGAAATAAAACTTGCATAAACAGAAATTTAAGAACCTAGTTTTTAAGCTATCTCTACACTACTCATATACAGATTTCCAGCAGAGAATATCCCAAAGAGAACTTCTCTTTTGGGGTTTACAATCCTTTAGAAGATAAGAAGTGGTTTTTTGGGTCCCTTTTGGACCAAAACTTTTTCTGGGTTTTTTCTACGCAATTTTGGGCGGCATAACCCCCTCTCCTGTGCATAAACCTGCAAAAAACTAATAACTTTACTTGCTGAAAATTACTGCAGAAAACTGTATCAGAAAGTAAGCACAGATTATTGTAAAACCCAGAAGTTTTATAAAAAAAACTGAACTTAAAAATTTGAAAAAATTGAAATTTTAGTGGTTAAAAATGAACGTTTTTGGGGCTGAAAATGACATATAAACAGCAGATTTAAAGCTGTATACTAATATATAATGGATGAAAGCCCTAAAACAAGGGTTATATTCACTATACAGTGAATAAAACCCAGTTTTAGGAAGGAAAAAAAAAATGGCCGAAATGGAATTTTGAAAAAAGAAACCCTTAGAGAGATGTCTTTGGCTTGGAAAACCTGTAAATAAACTTATGAGAGAGCTGCAAAATGTAAGCAAAGAGGTGAGTACCCAATAAATCTACCAAAATACTTTGATAAATCTTATTAAAAACTCACAAATGGAAGCAGAAATACTTCTACTTACAAATCCCTCCACAAAATACTTTGTGGAGAGCTATTTAAGCTAATACAAATGCAAATCAAATAAGTACATATGCAGGTTACCTCACCAAAAGATGCATGAAATGTAGAATGACGGCACAATATCCCTCCAAAACTTTATTCTATTATAGCTCAACTAAGGCAAGATTCAATACAACAATGGCAAGAGGCTTGGGCCAAATGCTTGAGAAAATATGAGAGGAGAAGAGGGAAGAATTTCAGCAGCATAACAATAGCATAAGAGAAGTTCCCAAATGAGGGAGTGAGACCCTCATTATATAGTTGAGGAGCAACCCCAACCCCTTGAAGATCAATGGCCAAGATTAGATCTAGATCTACATTAGATCTCCACGACTAGATCTAGGTTTGTTGACTTTGCAAGCCATCCACCAATCATAAGCAACGGTGCATTTTCAAATCAATGGTCAAAAAGATAGATCCATGTCACAATAAAGCTTAATCCTTAGATCTAGGGTTTCCATGACTCAAGTGGGGCCCCCTTTGGACTCAAATTTTAATTTTTATTATTTTAATTTTTTATTGTTTTTATTTTTTATCTTTTACTTTTTATATTTTATTTAATCTTTTATTTTTAAAATTTCTATCTTTTTATTCTTTTATTTTTTATCTTTTACTTTTTATGTTTTATCTTTAAATCTTTTTTATCTTTTATTTTTTATTTTTATCTTTTTATTTTTTAATCTTTTAATATTTTATTTTATCTTTTATTTTTTATTTTTATCTTTTTATTTTTTAATCTTTTAATTTTATTTCAAGTTTTAATCTTATATTTTTTATTCTTATCTTTTTATTTTCTATTTAATATTTTTATTTTTTTATTTTTGATCTTTAATTTTTATTTTATCTTTTATTTTTATTTTTTATCTTTTATTAAGACAAGAGGGACGCCCCACTTAGGAGATCTTCAGACATTTATTTTGACTATAAAAATTGACTATGCTTGGCCACCCACAACTTAATTACCATGGCCTTCATTGATTTTTTCCTTCAAAATCAAATAATTTAATTTTTCACCCTTGGAAATTATATTAATTTTCTAGGAAAAAATACCTTGTCTTAACTAAAATTGCTCTAACTTCCTAACCCCTTGTCAGAATGACATGAGACTTGAACCAATGGCTTAGGGGGTGTCATAGCATTTTAATTTGCATTCATAGCCCCTATTACAAAATGCCAAGGTTCAAGAGATTACATTATTACATCAAAACTTAATTAATTAACCACCAAATGGTAAAGTTAATTAATTAAGAAAAAATAAAAATTAAAATTAAAATCCTAACGAAATTCCGCAAGACTACAAGATATGGCTAGCATGGTCATGGACAACAACTTGAAACCTTAGCCACCTCACGGGCTTGATTATCAGAACGCCAATTCACCACTTTGGAGGATTTGTGAGTGAAAAAACCAACCAATTAAAATTGTTAATTAACAAAATTAACTGGAAGGGGAAAAAACAC
Organism: Pseudotsuga menziesii; assembly: GCA_001517045.1. Lineage (NCBI taxonomy): Eukaryota > Viridiplantae > Streptophyta > Pinopsida > Pinales > Pinaceae > Pseudotsuga > Pseudotsuga menziesii. The sequence goes on along the minus strand of LPNX010719166.1, from coordinate 89,165 downwards.
TCGGTGAAGAGGACTTCCCTGATAATAAAATCCATGGTGACATCCTTAGAGGAATGACCCATGCTAACATATAAAGTTACATTAATTGTCCCACGCAGGGGAGCGGACATTTCGTGTACAAAGGGGGCATAATTGCTCTGCTGAATGAAAAATCCCCATAATTTTTCCATGGTACAAACTGCACATAATGTACATCTTCAATGTACATGAGGTTGCCACCTAGTCGAAATAGGTGGGCAACAGTCCCTTTAACAAGCCTGATGCCACGGTAGACCTGACTTAAGATAGGATGACCGCATTGGTTGGTGGGACATGCATGGGGATGATGCTCTAGAGATCAAGCATCTTGCTATTCGATTATTGTCTTGGATTGCTAGTTCCTCTGTCGCTGAGAGGAATTGGTCCACTTATAGCTTCATCCACTCTATCAAGAAAAATAGACTTACCCCTAGAAGAGCAGAGAAGCTAGTAGCAGTGCACAGTGCCCTCCGTCTTGAACACAGGAAGACACTAGAGTATCGGATGGGACTAGCTACACGATGGGATGTGGATCCAGAGGATGATGCACAGATAGATGAGGAGGATGGACAGGATGAGATGGAGAATGGTTTGGTCAGTGTGCCATTGGTCACTCATGAGAGTGACTCTGACTCATATGGTGACATTCCCATTGATGGTCCTTATGCCTTCATGCAACAGATGGGTGCAGAGGACCAGTCAATGGAATTGACTCCTTGATGCTCTTTTCTTGTTGATTTATTTGATTTTTCAGCTACTTTTCACTATTTTAGCTTGGACTCTATATATTTATAGACTATAGTTATTATTCATTTCTTTTTTTGAGCAATCTTAATTTACTATTTTGGTATTTAGTATTTCAATGTCTTTGACCTTTAGTGTTACTGTTTACTGTTCAGTGTTTACTAGTTTTGTAATTTTAAATTTATTGCAATTTGCAATGTCTGTTTAAAAATTAAAACTTAAATTATCTTGTTGATGTGCAGTATCATACTATCTAGTATCATTGATTCATTTTTTCAATCACTTAAAAGTCAAATCTGAAGATTATCAAATATGATGTTCATGTTAATCATAGATTCATATATTTATAAATTATTATTAATATAATGATAATCTTGATGAATCATGTAATGTGTTTGAACTTTGAATTTTGCATTTACATTTGCATGATTGCACATTCCAGAATCATGAATGTTTGTTATTGTTGGGATTTATATTTTTCATATTTTTAATATTTTTAAATTTTTTATGACTATTGCGTCCCTCCATCCCCGTTGAATTTTTCTAAAATTTGGGGGTGGTCTCCACACGTCCTGAATGTGCGTCTCCCTGCACCCGCGTCCCGAAACCTTGGGGGAACATTGGTTTAAGGGGCAGATTTACTATATAAATACTGCTCATTTGCTGATAAGTTTATTCATTTTTCTTGGCAGTTGCTATTAATAAAATCCAAGTGCACACTAAATCTTAGGAGTGAAAATTCATTTTTTATAGAATATCACCTAAGTGCTCCAAGAATTAGCTTCATAAGTGGGAGTGATTACTAGCACTTGTTACAGTGATTTTAATCATTGGCATAGTGCTTGCAGACACCTTGTTTGAATAACTTGATAATCGTTTGATCTTGCACTTAGTGGTATATACACATTGGAGGTTTTAGCTCATTAATCCTTTTGTTCCTAGGGAGTAGCTTTAGGAGTGTTGCTAGAGTGATTTTTATCATTGGCACACCCTAATGGTACATTAAGTGTTTTATGGTGCATGATCCATTTGAGGGTTGTGGTGGCATGGAATGCTTGAGATCTAATAATCCAATCTTAAGAGAAGCATCATCTTCTCCAAACATTATAAATTTGTAATCCACACATTAATAACTTGAAGTTCTTGTAGCTAATTAATGACATGATGACACCTTGAGGTTAATGTTGCAAGTCCTCTTTTATTTTCTTTTTTCTTTTATGTGGATATTGACCTATGTTATGATGGTGGATGGTTTTATGATGCTATTGTGAAGTCCATATAACTTTATGCTCTCAATCTCACACATATTAAGCTAATATCTTGGACTTGTAATATTGCTCTATATACTTTGTGTTATCTTTTAAGTTTTATGCAATATTGTGGATGACATCTCTTCAATGTTATTTAAATGGCATTGTACATTGATTTATGTTAATGCTTTTCACCTATTAAAACCTGCAAATCACAACAAAAGGGGCACCGTAAGGTTGAACAGCTTGCACATTTTAGGCTTTCATCACACTGAGCATAGTTGATCAAGCAAGCTTGACCAACAATTCCTTAACTTGGAGTATTAAGTGGTAAGCCTTGGCTTCTGGTGCAGTGCTGGATTTTTGAGCTTTTGCTCAATTTTTCATGCAAGATCTGTCAAAAACCTTGTTTTTGAAAGATAGGAGCTTCGTCTCGCCGTGAGCTCTGATACCATATTAATCTGTCACAGTAATCTAGGGACTAAAACACAGTCTCATAAGAGATTTCAGACAATTAAGCATGAAAATGGCATAATGGTGCTACAATAGGAGTGTAACACTGTATAATCAATGAATAATGAATAATACGATACAATGATCATGCAAGATGCATGAATGCCAAGACAATTCGAATTCCCAAGGAGGTCATTCGAATTGAATGAATGGGTGTAGCTTAACTAACTGTAAGCCATAGTAAACACACTAGTTAACCAACTGATCAAGTGCCGATTGACTCAACTGAGTCTTAACTGAAGTCGGAGTGCAATGAATGATTGAGTCTAACTGAAAGTAGCTCAGACACATGTCACTGCATGCCAACCAACAAGTGGTAGCGCATCAATAACTCCAATGAACCCCGATGAGGTTAGCTAAAGTCAACAGGTCATCAGAAGTGGTTGTAGGTGCCTGTGTTAGCTCCAGTTCATAAATAATCATTAAAAATAATTAAATAATGAATGGAGGCTCCTTCACCACTTAACTTAACTGATTGTAACCATTAGTTATCAATTAGGCGCATTTATGACACTTAATCACATTCTAGTTTATGTTTTAGCTTGTTAGCTTGCATTCTAGTTGGTCAGTTTGCATATAGTAGATCTCATTTTAGGCTTTGCATCTAAATCTCATTGTAAAAGTTGCATCTCATTTTGATACTTAGATCTTAGTTGCATCTAGTTTCCTTTTCATTTGATTTGACTAATGCTAAAGGGTGCTTGTAGTGTGATTTGCATTTGTGTTGTAGGTTTGAGCAAAAGCAAACTCAAGAAGGGGATTTGAAGAAGAAGAAAAAGAGATCATCAAAGAGAAGAAAAATATTACAAAACCAAGAGGAGATTTGAAACCAAGATCAAAACCATAAAGACTTAAACACTCTCCTTTTTTGTAAAGCTCTTAAGAGTCATTATTTTATTTCATTAATCCTGTTAGGGGGAAGTGTCGTAAGTTAATTAAATTAATATCTTCCTAGATCTTGTGAATAACAATCATCAATCTACAATTGAAAATCTTAGTCCATCTATAGATGTTTTTTATAATGAACACTTGGAAGAGGCACCCAATGTTGAGGAGCTTGTTGCTATCTAATTCACACCTCAGGTCATGTGACAGAAATCTTCAAGCCATTGGGTGAACCTTGGCAGCAAGCTCAAGCCAAGTGTTGTCACATGACACTCGGCTCCTCCGTTTATGATAACTCATAGCGAAGTCAAGGGGGGTGGTCCCTATAAAAAGAAATCTAAGGCTTTTATTTCTAAAAAAAATGAAAAATCTAAGAGTTAATATGAAATGATTAATATCTTAACCACAAGTTACTGCAATTAATTTATAACAACAACTTAGAAAATATACACACTATTCAATGACATTTGCAAAATTGAGTTAAGCATACAAAGTAATAAAGACTATTGCCAAAGAGTGTGGAGTGCTTGAATGTAAGGGGTGTTGTTGTAGTCTTAGTGAAAGTATTGTAGTGTCTCGTTGGTAAGTTTTAAGATTATTAATGAGTTGATTAAAGAGTGGGTAAATTGGGGTTTGGACCAACAAGTCAAGTTCCTTTGAATTGAGCACTAGAGCGGTTTTACCAAGTGTCCAACGGGGCAAGGCATAACCTGTTTGGAGTAGCCCCCTGACTCTGTGGTAGTCACCCTCAATGACCTCCCAAATTCTTAAGAAAATAACTTGTGTGGATTTCCCTATTAATCTAGTCACCAAAATTCCTTTCTAAAGCAACCAAATGGATCAGACTATGTTGCAACGGTTCAGAGCATACGAGAAGTAAGGCCTTGGTTTTTTTTTATTAAATCTAAAAGTGATGTTTATTAGCAAACCACTCACAGTTGAGAATCTCTTTCCCGCTTACGGGATACTAAGGAGAGCACAACAGGGTTAATTTTAAAAGCTAAAATTGAAAAAGACAGAAAAAAAAAATTGTTTTCTAAGTAATCCTACCACGAATCTCTTTCCCCTTTCGGGTAACTCAAGAATGCATGGGGTTAGTATTTCTTTCCTTGAAGCAATAAAGTAAAAGAAAAGAAAAAGGTAAAGCAACTAAACTAACAAATCAAATCCAGAAAGAGAGACGACATAGATCCCCAAATGGGGATGGGTTGTGGGCACTTTGGCAGCCCACTCCTCTTTCTATTTCAAAGGTTACAATGTAAAATAAATCTTTTGGGATATTTGTGATCTTTATAATGGAGATCAACAGATTTACAAGTTTTCTTTGAAAATGGATGGAGAGAAAGGAGATGAAAGAATAGGGAAGGTAGGGACTCTTTGGTTCGCTTGAAACTTCAATTTTCGGGTAGCATTTCTCTCTACCTGTTCATCAAATGATAAAAAACAGCCAACAAATTTATTATAAAATGCTCCCAAACACTTTTAGAGTGTTTGGGAAATGTAATGTCCCCCCTCTAATTAAGTATACCAAACACCCGCTAACCTATTTAATTCCCTTAGGTTCGAGCGGGTATTGCATAAGAGGGAATTGACTGAGTGGATTTGATACTTAGAGCACTACAGGACATTCCTTCAGCGTCAAGTCATCAGTCGGATGGAAGAAGCCTTGTTTCTTTAGGCTTATTAGTCAACATTAAAATAGAATTGCATGCATGCAAAAGTAAAGCAGAAACCCTAAAAGTTTATGAGATTCTATTTAAGAGGGTAATGAGACCAAAGAAGGTTACTTTGGATTATTATTGATTTTGTAGCTCTTGAGTAGCAGCACAACGTGCGGCCACAACAGTTGGGGTTGAAGACGATGTCTTCAGGTAACGGGGTTTCGGTAGTGAAATATCTGCCCTAGCCTCATTCAGGGTAAACCATCCAGGTTCACCATCCACTCTTCAACTTATTCATCCAGTTACAGTTATCCAGTATCTATCAGAGATTGTTTGCAGGGACATGTGTGCAGCCGTAAGGGGGTTTTTAGCTAGAAAACCCCAAATCATTCGCTGGGTCCTCGGATCTCCGTTTATCTTTAGAATACTGGCACCATCCTCATCATCGATATCATCCTCTAGTACCCGGTGATTATCAGATCCTGTTTTTGCTCATCCATAGCAGTTCTCAGCAGTTTGGGAATCTGGGGGGCGTGAGCAGCTAAACCTCCAGTTCAATTAGCTAGCTTGCTTAGGGATCTCAGAACTTCTGCATGTGTCAGGCATCCTCTCAGGCACGAGAAGACTACCACTCCTCCAAATTCTCAGTTGCAACAGACACCTCCTTCACTGAAGACGCCACCCTTAGCTGATTGAGGGTTCATGCTGCTAGGGTATCACCAGAGGCAGGGAGCACCAGTTCTTCACCAGATCAGCCCTTGATGCAAGCATAGTCTCTCAGGAGCATTTCAGCCGACTTATCAGTGGTAAGTGTTACATTCTATCCTGCAAACCCTAACCCTAAATTCAGCTATACTATAGGGCAATTTTGCATGCCCTGCTATTTAGTAATTTTGCATAGAATCAGTAGAATATCCGTATTTGGGATATTACAGTGCTCTGATACCATGCGGCCATAGCAGTTGGGGTTGAAGACGGCGTCTTCAGCTAACGAGGTTTCGACAGTGAAATATCTGCCCTAGTCTCATTCAGGGTAAACCATCCAGGTTCACCATCTGCTCTTCAACTTATTCATCCAGTTACAGTTATCCAGTATCCATCAGAGATTGTTTGCAGGGACACATGTGCAGCTGTAAGGGGGTTTTTAGCTGGAAAACCCCAAATCATTCGCTGGGTCCTCAGATCTCCGTTTATCTTCAGAATACTGGTACCATCCTCATCATCGGTATCATCCTCCAGTACCCGATGATTATCAGATCCTGTTTTGGCTCATCCGGAGCAGTTCTCAGCAGTTTGGGAATCAGGGGGGCGTGAGCAGCTAAACCTCCAGTTCAATTCGCTAGCCTTCTTAGGGATCTCAAAACTTCTGCATGTGTCAGGCATCCTCTCCTGCATGGGAAGACTACCACTCCTGCAAATTTCCAGCTACAATAGACACCTCCTTCATTGAAAACGTCACCCTTAGCTGATTGAGGGTTCATGCTGCTAGGGTATCACCAGAGGCAGGGAGCACCAGTTCTTCACCAGATCAGTGCTTGATACATGCATATTCTCTTAGGAGCATTTCAGCCGGCTTATTAGTGGTAAGTGTTACATTGTATCCTGCGAACCCTAACCCTAAATTCAGCTATAATATAGGACATTTTTGCATTGCAATTTTGCATGCCCGGCTATTCAATAATTTTGCATAGAATCAGTAGAATATCGGTATTTGGGATATTACAGTGGTATCAGAGCATGTTCCTTGCCAGTTATGGGCTTGAACATGAGAAGTAGATGAATACAGAAGATGACACTTTTGTAACCTATAGGAAAAGGAGGAGTAGGTACACAGAGGACTTTGAGGATATCCAACTAGAAGATACCAACTCAGACATGGACCCAACAGGTATACACTCTGACAAAGGAAAAGGAATGGGAGAAGATGAGGACATAATGGAGTTTCACAACCTAGTAGGCGCATTGCAAGACTTAGCCAAAGGGCAAAAGGACGTACTTAATGCAATCAACAGATTATCAGCGAAACCAAAACCAGGTAATAGCAGTACACCTCTCTCACCGGTAGATAGAGGGTCTACAAGCAATAGTGGGAAACATGCATACACCAATATGCAGAACACACCCCACATATATAATAGACCTTCCAGCAAGCCTACTATGCCTCACTTCTTGGCAGATGCAGTAGCAGGTCCAGTCATGCAGGTAGATCCTAGCGAACCCTTTGGGGCCTATTTGAGTTTCATGCAGCCATGTTTTTTTCGGATTTTTGCAACATGAAGAGTAGGAACAAGCCCAGGAATTTCAACAAGGGATTCAATCATAACTATGAGTTGCAAAAAACCTTGGGCAGGTTGACCATCCCAAACTTTGATGGGACTCGTGGAGGTTCAGCGAGGATATGGGTTCAGAAGTTGGATACCTACTTCCAACTCAATCACATGACAGAGACAGATGCCATTAAATTGTCTACACTCCACCTGGACGGAGAGGCCCATGAGTGGTGGTACCACGGATTAGTGACATTGGGTCACAACACTATCCACTCCTATAGTGAGTTCACTTAAAAACTCATGGAGCGGTTCGACAAGAAAAATCCAGAGATACATTTCAGGGAGTTGGCTCAACTCAGGCAGACAGGTAGCGCAGAGGCCTTCATCTTAGAATTCCAGAGGATAGCTGTTATGGTAATAGATGTGTCAGAGAGCGGATTGATGATGTTGTTTATAGAGGCCCTAACAGAGCCACTACAGGGATGGGTGAAAGCCTACAAACCCCCCACTCTACAGGATGGCATTAGCCGAGCCAGAGATCTCCAAGAATTAGTTTCGAAGAACAGGTTCCCACTCAAGACCAGCTTTCCAGTTAGGGACAAGGACAAGAAACCTTTCCAGCAGAAAATCTCGAAGAAAACATGGTTAGACGATGTCACTAGGAAAGACTTGAGATGGAAGAAATTATGTTTTACTTGTTAGGAACCATGGGTTCCAAGACACAGATGCACAGGAAAGGCCAAGGCCCACTACATAGAGGTATATTCAGATAGTGAAGGGGAGGACTACGAGCAGGAAACAATATAAGAATTGCGGGAAGCAGAGGAAGAGTCACTCCAGGGTGATACACTAGACGGAGTTATTGCTACACTATCTGGAGTACCTAGATTCCATACTCTCAGGGTCAGGGGAGTAGTACAGGGCCATAGAGTGGGAGTATTGGTTGATGGGGGAGCAACCCACAATTTCATTGATGCAGCTTGGGTAGCCAAGAGGGGTATTCCGACAGAGAAGTTTGAGGGATTTACTATAGCAGTAGCTGGAAACTTTAGCATGGAGTGCAACTATTGGATTCCAAAACTAAATGTCACATTAGGCAACTACTAGATGACGGATTCATTTTATGTAGTGGATGTGGCAGATACACATGTAGTATTAGGCGTTCAATGGCTTTATTCAATAGGGAAATATACTACAGACTACCGAACAATGGAAATGGAATTCCAGGGTGTCATGTCCCCAATTTTAGCTTAAGGAAAATAGACCAAAGTCACCTAAGAAGAATTTAGAAAATTATTAATGGTGACAAATAAGGAGAAAATAATTATTGGCTAAAGGGAAGTAATAATTACCCAGTGCATGGTTTCTACTGCTCTATAGTATTTTTCTATGGTATGGGCAAAAAGTAGATAATAGAACATGGTTTTCATTGGCCCATGGTATTTACCCATGGTATTGGAGACTTTTCAAGGATAAAAGGAGGCGGAGGCAAAGGGAAAAGGCATGCTTGAATATTTGGAGATTTGTTCTTGAGGCCGTCTAGGGGTTAGCCTAGAGTTTTCGTTTGGGGTTGGCAAACTCCATCCATCCATTTTGGTCTAGTTTCGGTGGTGTGACGGACCCACCCTAGCTGGACAAAGGGGGAGGATCCATTCAGGGTCTTCATTGGAGCTTCATCATCCGGGTTGGCATCACCTTTCAGGTTCTTGTTGAATGTATCTTGGTCGCTGATATCACAGCCATAGTTATTGTACTGTTTACTCTTGTTAGTAATAATAAAGGTGCCAATATCATCTAGCCATTGTGATGTGTTATGGAATGTGTCTAAAGTGTTTGATGAAATGTCGATGAGAATACATGTTGCTGGTAAAAGTTATAAATCAATGTAAAATTGATTAATGTTGACAAATTTATAGATTTCGTGACCCACTGGAATCAGGGATATTACACAGGGACTAGATGGGAAATGAGTAGTTTTGAGGGGCATGAACACTTATCCCCCAAAACCAGTCTCTTCACACAGAATGGAGGCAGTGCTCATGCAGGATGACATAAAATGGTTGGCAGAATGTTTTGTCACCTTTAGAAAACCTCCAGAGAACAACACCCAACACCCAACAGATATTCAGGCCTTATTGTAGAAGCATGAAAAGGTATTTCGGGGCCTTCCAACAGGTAGACCGCTAGACAGGGGATTTGAGCACATCATTGAGCTGGAGGAGGGGACATAGGCAGTCATCACCGCCCCTTACAAACATCCCAAAAGATACGAGGATGAGATCGAGAAGACGATCAAGGAATTACTAGAGCTAGGATATATCGGCCTAGTTCTAGTCCCTTTGCATCATCAGTGGTCTTAGTTAAGAAGAATGATGGCACACTGCGGATGTGCATCGATTACAGAGCACTCAACAAAAAGACCATCAAAAACAGGTATCCCATTTCCAGGATTGATGAACTCATGGACGAGCTGCGGGGTTCCAAGTACTTTTCAAAGATTGATCTTCGCTCAGGGTACCACCAGATCCGAGTAAGGGACCAAGACATTTCTAAAACAACTTTTCGTTGCCACTATGGTCACTATGAGTTCTTGGTCATGCCTTTTGGACTCACCAATGCTCTAGCCACCTTCCAGTTGTGCATGAACCATACTTTTAGAGCTCAGTTACGTAAGTATTTGCTAGTATTCTTTGATGATATTTTGATTTACAGCAAAACGTGGGAGGAACATCTGAAACATTTAGATGAAGTATTGAGCATTCTAGACGAGCACTTGGTTTACGCGAAGATGTCTAAGTGTGAATTTGGCATGAAGGAAATGTTGTATCTAGGGCACATCATCAATGCAGAAGGGGTACAGGTTCATATGGAAAAAATCCGAGCTATCAGGGATTGGCCCACGCCAAAAACAATCACGAAACTGAAAGGATTCTTAGGCCTTTGCACATATTACTGGAGGTATGTTAAGGGCTTCTCCAAATTTTCCGCACCACTCACTGATCTCACAAAGAAGGGGGCCTTCACTTGGACAGAATTAGCACACAAAACCTTTGAGGAGATGAAAGCCATCATGAGTTCTTGCCCGGTTTTAGCACTACCAGACTTCTCACAGCCATTTGTAGTAGAATGTGATGCATCAGGGGAAGGGCTAGGGGCAGTTTTGATGCAAAACCATCACCCAATTGCATTCGAGAGCAAGAAACTGAAAAACTATGAGCGCCACTACTCTATATATGACAAGGAGATGTTAGCCATCTTACATGCTTGCATTAAATTCAGACAGTACCTGGTGGGAAACAAGTTCAAAATCAAGATGGATCATAACAGCCTCAAGTACTTCTTGGAGCAGAAGGAGCTGAATGAGCGCCAACAGAAATGGGTCATGTTATCACATATATAGTAGCTGAGCTACCATATTCTATTTTTCAGATATAGTGCATTTTTCAGCCAGATCTCTTACATACGAGATGCTGAGATGAGTAGTTTTGACGGATCATTATTTTATTTGTGGACTATAGTACTCTCCCATGTCAGGACTGAGTCTCAGGACACTCAGATTTGAGGACTGATGTAGCCATTTAGTCATTTACAGAGCAGTTATTGGTGCCCAAATTTATATCAGTGCTTTCTCATTGGACAGATGATGGTTCAGATGGATTATATGCATGATTATGACTCAACTTTTATTATATCGTGTTATGGTTATCATTGCTCTTATACTCATCTTTGTGACATGTATTAACATGTAGTGTCATGATCTGACGGTCATAATTATATGGACTTGGATGTATTTGTATTCTGTATTGATGTCCCTACTTAGACTTGGAAGTTCCTGATCTATACTCATTGGTTTTTCCCTCCTTAGGGAGAATAGAGGTAGTCATTCCCACCATTGTTTTGGCTTGCTAGTGTTGGCTTCATCTTTCACTGTCTCCACCCATCCATTACCTTCCAGTTTTGTTTTTAACCCGACTTACTACTTGACTTGTGGCATGGAGGACCTTTCCCCCCTAGAACCCTTGTTGGACAAACTTCCCTATTTATATTGTCTCGGCTCTGAGTTGGTGACAGAACTTGCCTTTGGTGAGTTGGATTGTATGCCTAAATCATTCTGGTCGGTTGTCCCGATATTTGGCACTATGCAGAACTCCCCCTAGTCACTTGAGATGTTGTTGGCTAAAACTGAAAGCTCATGTACTACCTGTATTGAAAATGTTTATATGCGCCCATGGAAAATTAAAATGCTAAAACTGTGTTTCTTAACATATGTGGAAAAATGGCAAGAGCAATGAAATGCTAAAATACCCCTTGAAGGGCATAATAAAAGGTCCAAAAAAACAATGGTTAAATATATGCTATATCCAAATATTGCTGACCTTATAAATTTGAATATGTCCTGGATGAAAGATGCAGTTAGCTGTGCTTTTAAGCATTGGTGAAGTCTCCAAAAGGACATATAGGCCAAAAAGGCTATGGAAAAAAAATTGATGCTCCTAATGAAACTAGATCAAACTTGATGTAGACATGATGCCTAAGTTGAATAAGCACTCTCTGAACAACTCAACCATTTGTGAGGCACCGCCATTCCTTGTGTTTTTGTTTTCCCGACATGTGGTTATAGTGAGTTTTTCCTTTCTATATCCAAAGTGTCATGATGTTAAGTAGGAAGTCATCCTTTTCCCTAGCCTTGTCAATTTCATCCTTCACCCTTCACTAGCAAATTGACTACAACTATGAAGTGAGTATAGTCTCGAAAGTCTAGTCTGAGTAATAATAAATAAAACCCTATATATGTATTTGGTTGATGTACCGCCAGTGAAATGATTGCTACTTGTTGTGATTGTTGCTTAGATGAGTTGTAGAGCATGTCTTAGCCTTATAGCACTTGCAGCAGATGGATGATAGTCTGAGTTATATTATTGGTATCTAGTCATTTACAGATGGTTATATTGTCTATTGGATATGGTTGATGATCAGGTAGAGACTTGAGAGGGGTATGAGTATACACCCTAGATGGATTTGGACTCTCTGAGTCTAATGAGATAGTTTGTTTTCAGTTCCGGGCACTTGCAGAGATGGTCAGGCTCATTTTACTCTCTGGATGCAGTTTTGCTTCACAGGATAATGTGTCTAAGCAGGGAGATGTTTTTATTGGATCTCCTAGGGCGTTGTATGGGGCATAGGGGGTGCAGCCACTTGATTGTACCATAATACCCCCATCCCAGAGAGTCTAGTGGGCTCAGTTTGACAACACAAGCACCCTAGGAGGCTGTTTGGCAGGTTCACGTTTCTCGAGGTAGATTAAAAAATGATTGAATGGCTACTGAAGGAATCGATTTGGGATACTTAGGCAAGGAAATGACATGGGATGAGTCCTGATGATGAGTGTGATTGTACCGTAGTACCCCCATCCCAGAGAGCCTGGTGGGCTCAGTTTGACAACACAAGCACCCTAGGAGGTTGTTTGGCAGGTTCACGTTTCCTGAGGCAAATTAAAAAATGATTGAATGGCTACTGAAGGAGTCGATTTGGGATACTTAGGCAAGGAAATGACATGGATGAGTCCTGATGATGAGTGTGATGTCCTCCACACCTTCTCTAGCAGTTGCAGCACCTAATTGGGCCCACACCTATTTTTTGGGCATTTTTATATTATTTTCTGGAGCTTTTGGGAGGCTCACGATTTCCTCAAGGAGGCACAAAGTCAAAAAATTAAAATATTAAATTATTTTCTTGTGCCATGGGGCACCCAGAGGGAGTTAGTTAACACTCCATGAACCTACCATGTGCTTTATTTATTTCTTGTTGAGTGGGGTACCCTCTTTATGGGTGATTTAGTCCACTTTGGTACTTTATGGTTATATTGATCCATGTATTGTATGTTGAGCTCATCTCAACCATTGATTAGAACATTTTATCTTTTAATCTTAGCCACTCGTTTTGAAAGTGGTTAGGATTATGGTTCTTTCGTTCCTATTTAAAGGAGAGAGCTTCTTATTTGTAAGGGGTCTCTGGCTCTTGGATCTGATTAATAGAAAGATTTTTTTTGTGGATATTTTGTGGATATGCTTTGCATCTGATGTTCTTCGGTGGTGATTGGAAAATCTCTTGCTTCCTAGCATTCATAATATTTTGTGAGATCTATATCTTTTTTCGGGATCTTTGTCTTGTCTAAAGGAGGGCGTTTTCAGCTCGAGCGTTTTTGCAGGGGGGCCTCAACTCACTCGGATTGTCTTCGTCTTGTATCAGGGGGTTTTCAATAGCTTCATTGTGATCTATGATTACATCTTGTTACTTTTTTGTAGATCTAGCATTTTCTTTATGGTACAACAAAGCTGATACTGTTGATGTTTGCTTGTGCAGGATAGGGGGGCACATTGGTCACTTGGAGCATAACGTTGACCCTAGAACTCACTCAGATCTTCCAGAATTGATCGAGATGGCAGGGATCATCATCATCAAGGCATCTACAAGCATTTCCAGGTAAAATCTAATAGGTAAGTCTCTTCTCTTTTAGATCTCAATCCATTGTACCTGCTTTTCTTCAAGTTTTCTGAAAAAAACTCCTAAATAATAAAAATCCAAAAAAAATACTTAATCGGGGAACCGCTTGATCTTTGAACAAACCACTTCTGGGTTTTGTGGATCGGGTATCCCTCTCACTAGATCATCCTCAACGCTGTCCAAATTGTGACTGGTTTGTCCTAGATTTGACTTTCTGACTGCTCAAACCCAGCGCCCCTACTAAAATTTTGACTTTTTCCGGAAAATAATCACGTGGGTTTGTAGATCAGGTCTCCCTCATTCTAGAACACCCCCAACGCTGACCTAGTTCCTTCCAGGTATCCCTAGATCTGAAAAACTGACTTTCATTCTCCTATCATCCCTCATCAGATTTTGACTTTTCCAGATTTGATTTTTCCTGAATTTTTTTTACTTGGGTTTGTAGATCGGGCCACTCTGATCTCATCCCCTCTCCAACACTGAGTTGATAGTCTCCTGGTTGTCTTAGATTTGCCTCTCCAAACCCTAGCGCTAGCCCTCCTTTCGCTGGTTTCACTGTAACCTGAATCTTTTGAGCCAAACACTTTTCTGGGTCTATAGATCAGGGCATATCCTAGGTGGGTCCACTTAAACACTTTGCTGATACTGACTCCATTACCCAAGGCTCTGTTATTCACTAATTTTGCACTTAGTTGGATTAGCTGAGGAGCCACCATTTGACAAACATGACAAATGTTTGATTCAAGTGTATCAGATGATCCGCCTTTGTGTCTAGCCAGTTTTGACTAGTCAGTTTTTGTTTTGAATAATTATGACCATGGCCCCACAAGGTTTGTAATAAAATGTTTGGTCTCCTAAGACGTAGAATTTCAACTAAGGTATTCCAGGGAGTTTTTTGCCCTTGACAATTATGCTTTGCCAATAGCCGAGTATAATTGACGAGGTTTTCTCCCGCTTCCTCCAAAGCTGGAATGCCCGATTTTGAATTCTGGGCCTTGGGGGGTTATTAGAGCCCAACTGACTATATATAAACCTACTAGACATTATTAGAATAGACAATGGTCATGTCCTAAGTCAGTAGGACCCTCAGAAAAAATTCTGAAATTTTTTTACCGGACGCGTCAAAATTTTTATTTTTTAATTTTTTTAATTTTTTAATTTTTTAAATTTTTCCTAACTTTTTTAATTAAATTTTTCCATAATTTAAATGGAAAAATTCAATTTGTAATAAGTTAGTCATCTGGAACTTGGATTCAGTGATTGAAGGCTCTAACCTTAAGCCAAAAATGATTCTTGATCAGCCAGCCAGCCGGATCCAACTTTTAGATCATCATTCAACCACATAACACATATTTTCTCAAAAAAGTCATTTTTGGGGAAAAAATTGATTAATTATTAAAAATGATTATTTTGGAGAAAATTCAAATCTCTCCAAATTAATTCAAATTCAACAAAATAAAAGGCTAAATGACATGGCACGGAGCATTTATGATGATTCCAATCAATATAGGTCAGTTTCAGATCAAGTATCAGAGTGTAGCAGTTGAACTATCAGTCAAAAATTTGCCCTCTTTGGTCAAATCCATTTTTGGTTGAAGTGTGGGTTATCTATTGGTTGGGTGATCATTACGAGGGAGGATGAGCCACCTCACCCCCCCCTCATTACTCCAGCACTCAGTTATAACTCAGTTGCAATTCAGTTCAACTCCAAATCATCATGCCGAGCTCATTCAATTACTCCGGTGTTACTCTTAGTCTGGTTATAGGGTTTTGGGTCTTCTCTCATTGTATAAATAGAGGCTTCTTTAGCTCTATTAGAATGGAACTTTTGTGCTGGAGTTACTCTGCAAAAATTGTATTAAGCTTTGCTTACATTTTGATTAATAAGATTTTTGACTTTGGAGGTCCATCTCTCTTTGCATATGGTGAATGTTCTATGGTTGAGGTGAAACTGTTCCTAAACCCTTTACTCTTTTTTTTACTTAAATGAGATCTATTTATGTGTTAAGCTCAAGAGGGCCACTAT
Organism: Pseudotsuga menziesii; assembly: GCA_001517045.1. NCBI lineage: Eukaryota > Viridiplantae > Streptophyta > Pinopsida > Pinales > Pinaceae > Pseudotsuga > Pseudotsuga menziesii. The sequence goes on along the minus strand of LPNX010719166.1, from coordinate 73,294 downwards.
TGGCACGGTAGAATAGCTGTTTGCAGTTTCAATTCAGTTATTTATGTAAAGTAGGTTCTAATCTTGATGAATATGAGTAGTTAGTTATACGTAGTATTGATCTCGATTGAGTTTCCTTTGCATACTTTTTATATATGTATGATCTCACTTGTATCTGAGTTTTGGTATTAGCAGGTCACAAGTTGAAGAAGGGCGTGAGTTCAGCTACATCAAGCCCAAGCTTCAAGCAACCTACCTTTTAACATATTGTGATTGCAGGGCCTACAAGATCGGTCTCTTCCCATTCGAAAGAAAGTCGGAGTCTTCTTCCATCTCTTGTGTTCCATCCACAAGAAACCCTTCTATCTCTACCCTTCTTCTTTTATTTTTGTACTTGCTCATAAAATAGATCCAAGTTTAAAATCTTTATTATTTCAGATCTGTTTTTAGGGCCTTTGCTAGATCTAGGAAAAAGTTTTATGCTTTGCATGTAAAAATTCAAAAAAATTTCTAAGTATAAAAAATTTTCCAAATTTTTTTCAATTTTTTTTTTTTTTGCATTGTCTTTCCTATCATATTTTAAACAATACATGCTTGCTGATTTTTCTTTTTTGTGACAGGTACAGCGGAAATGCTAGCGAAATTCTGAAGAATCAAGTCCTAAAAAACCATAAATTCCCTCTTCCTCTTTTCCCCTTCTACAGATTGCTCCAAAAACCTTTTAGGATTAAAGAAAAGAAGCAAAAGGGCAGCAAAAAATGAAAGCATTGTAATCGAATTAATAAAGAGCAAGTGGGATTACGGCTCCCACACCCCTCTTCCCCCATTCGGGGGAAACTTGTATCGTCTCCCATTTTCATGCTTTGCTTCATGTTTTGCTAAAAGTAGGATAGAATAGTTCATAATCTTTAGAATTTTATCTTTTCATTAAAGTAAGATAGTTTATTTGCTAATTAGTTTATCATCCATGAAAAGTGAAGTAAAAATGTCTCTTTGATTATTTACTTGGTTAATGCATTGTTTCTTTACTTTTTGATAGAGTTTTGCTTACCTCCTTGCTTTCCCGATTAGGGCCCTAAAAAGCCTGAAAGAGACTTTTGGGTAGTTTAGATCCTTATGTTTCTGTTTCTTTTAATTTTAACGAATTAATTAAATCTCTTGAACTTGCAGTAACACAAGTCAAGAGCACTCTTTATCAGAGAGCATTATCAGATTTGCACATCCTTGCATTAGGCATTTAGATTAGCTAAGTCTCTTGAACCTTTGTCATAAGACAAGGTCAAGAGCGCTCTTTGTTAGAGAGTCTTAATTAACTAATTTAATAAAACTTGCAACACACACCCCTTTAATTAATTAACTTCGTTGATTATCCTTCACCTAGTATGCTCTGTCGACTTTCGGGTTGGGCTCGTACTCAGAACGATGAACGGACTTGCTAAGTTCGCATAAGAAAAACATAATAAAATTTAACACCCTGTAACCAACGCACCGCGTTGTAGGGAATTTTCCAAAGTCCTTCCTAGTAGAGGCGCCGAAATCCTGTTGTCTAAGCTTCTCAGCTAGCTCGTCAATCTTCGCGACACCAGCCTGGGATACTGGGCGAGCCCGACATGTCTTCAATGGAGGGAACTTAGAATATTCTCCCGACTTTTGACAAACCTTCGTTGACACCTTAATCAAGAGCACATAAAATCCTTAAAACCTACCAAGAACATTCGCACAATCTAATACTCACTAGTTAGATTCCTAGACTTATTATTTTCTTTGCGCATTTCAATATCATTGACTCCATAAGGCACTGGTCCTTGATTAAATCTGCATAATTATCTCACTTTGATCAATTGTCTGTGGATTATTATAATTTCTATCTCTGAATGCTTAATTAAAGTCTGGAATTTTTACTTATCTTTTTAATCTCTTGTTTGCAACGTGGATTGCTTTTGATTATGTGTCATACTCATAACAACTAAACATCTTTAATCATAACAACTCCTAAATAACACCCATCCGCATCCGCAACTTTTTAAAAACACTTTAACAACTTAAGAGCCATAGAAACTCTTTTGTAGGGACTACCCCCCTTGGTTTTGTTAGGAGTTAGCCTAAACGGAGGAGCTAGGAGTAGGTGACAGTACCTAGCTCTGTGCTTGCCCCCAAGGTCACACCTCTCCCACTTTCTTAAGTGAGGAGACAACTTTCATTAGATTTCTACTGTTGGTGTGCAATCGGCGGACAACAGGCTCAACAGGCACTGATTTCCAAGCATAGCGCTAGCCCTCTTTTGACCTCTTTCCCCTGAAAGTTGACTGCTCCTTGATGACTCAAGTAATCTAACATTGTCATATCTCTCATTGAGTCTATCCCTTTGGTACTAGACAGTCCCAACCCTGTCCTTACTCACCCTGTCTCAGTTACGTTTCCCAAGACATCGGTTATCTTCATCAGTTGCTAGTACCTCAACCCTAGATCTAGTATTATACCTATAGGTCACTTGTATTTCACTTTGGATCAACCCTCATCCAAAGCCCAATTCCACTTAGCATTATTATCCATAGATCTAGGGTTTCCAATTACCTTACACCTTACGTACTTCAAGCCATACTTGATTTGATTTGATGTCTAGGTCTGATCTCTCTTATCGGGACTAGATCTGGGTCTCCCCCGTTGTTGCCTTGGACTTAGATAACATAAAGCGAAGACTGCCTTAATTGGCGTGACAACCAACCATTTGGGAGTCTAGGTAGTCTTGGTTCCACCTCCTTAGTTGCTTGCCCCTCTACCATCCATCCTGGATCCACCTCACACAGGAAACTACAAGGTTGGTGATAACAGGTCAGCAAGGTGTAAGCTTACGATTTCGAGATAGAGTATGTGAAGGGTAAGAACAATACTGTAGCTGATGCATTATCCAGACAACTCGCTTCATTATCTCTCATGAGTATATCCACTGATTGGAGGTCTCTTCTCTTAGTAGAGTACTCCAAAGATAAATTTGCTTGCGAATTATTGGATGGACAAGTTTAGGATGACAGGCACAGAATTATTGATGACATCATCTATTATAAGAATAGGATATACCTCGTCCTAGAATCAGCCTTAAAAAAGATCATACAAACATCACATGACTCTCCATTATCAGGACATCAGGGTTTCTTGAAGACCTACAAGCAGATCCGAGAGAGGTTCTCATGGAAGGGTCTCAAGGGGGAGGTTATGCAGCACGTGCGGGAATGCAGCATTTGTCAATAGAACAAGGTCGAGCACATCCATCTAGCAGGGTTACTTCAGCTAGTACCAATTCCAGAATAGAAGTGGGCAAGTATCTCCATGGACTTCATTATAGGGTTGCCCAAGGTCCAAGGGCGAGATTGCTTATATGTCGTGGTTGATCGACTGACCAAATTCGCCCATTTCTTTTCTATATCATCCAATTACTCCATAGGCCAGGTAGGCGAGTTATTTTTCAGAGAAGTTTTCAGATTACCCGAGTTACCCAAAACCATAGTCAGTGATCGAGACAGCAAATTCACCAGAGCCTTCTGGCAGGAGTTATTCAGATTGGTAGGGACAGAACTCGCTACCAGTTCGAGCTATCATCCGCAAAGCGACGGACAGACTGAGATTGTCAACAAGTGGGTTGAAGGGTATCTGCGCAATTATGTAGCAGGCCAACAGAGGACATGGATTAAGTGGCTACATTTAGGGGAATACTATTACAATACCACCTACCACATGTCTATCAAGATGACACCTTTTAAAGCATCGTATGGCTATGAGGCACTGAGCTTCGCAGATCTAGCCTTTGGAGACAGCAAAGCACCCAAGGCCAAAGATTGGATACAGGACAGTCAGGATATTCTCAAAATCCTGAAAGAAAACTTACAGGTAGCACAGAATCAACAGAAACTATACGCAGACAGACACAGGGTTGAGAGGAGCTTCAAGGTAGGAGATCTGGTATATTTGTGGTTACAACCATACAGGCAATCTTCCCTTAAACAGAAAGGAGCAAAGAAACTAAAACCTCGCTTCTATGGTCCTTACAAGGTAATTCGGAAGTTTGGAGAGGTGACTTATGAGCTAGAACTGCCGAAAGAAAGCAAAATTAAAAATGTATTCCATGTGTCTAGTCTTAAGAAAACATTAGGACAACACATTGCTCCATCCACGGAATTACCACCTCTAGATAATGAAGGGCTACTCGTACTAATTCCAGAGCAAATCCTACAGGTACAAGAAAGGAAGTTCCGAAACAGGGTGATTCAATAGTATCTGGTGAAATAAAAGGAATTACCCATGGAGAACGCCACATGGGAAGGAGAGCAGGTATTGCAGCATCCTAGTTTGCAGTTTCTTGAGGACAAGCAATTTCAAGCGGGGAGGACTGTAATGGCCCCCCTCTAATTAAGTATACCAAACACCCGCTAACTTATTTAATTCCCTTAGGTTCGAGCGGGTACTACATAAGAGGGAATTGACTGAGTGGATTTGATACTTAGAGCACTACAGGGCATTCCTTCAGCGTCAAGTCATCAGTCGGATGGAAGAAGCCTTGTTTCTTTAGGCTTAAAAGTCAACATTAAAATAGAATTGCATGCATGCAAAAGTAAAGCGAAAACCCTAAAAGTGACATGCAAACCCTAAAAGTTCATGAGATTCTATTTAAGAGGATAATGAGACCAAAGAAAGTTACTTATAATTATTATTGATTTTGGAGCTCTTGAGTAGCAGCATAGCGTGCGGCCACAGCAGTTGGGGTTGAAGACGGCGTCTTCAGCTAACGGGGTTTCGGCAGTGAAATATCTGCCCTAGTCTCATTCAGGGTAAACCATCCAGGTTCACCATCCACTCTTCAACTTATTCATCCAGTTACAGTTATCCAGTATCCATTAGAGATTGTTTGTAGGGACACGTGTGCAGCCGTAAGGGGGTTTTTAGCTGGAAAACCCCAAATCATTCGTTGGGTCCTCAGATCTTCGTTTATCTTCAGAATACTGGCACCATCCTCACCATCAGTATCATCCTCCAGTACCTGGTGATTATCAGATCCTGTTTTGGCTCATGTGGATCAGTTCTCAGCAGTTTGGGAATCAAGGGGGTGTGAGCAGCTAAACCTCCAGTTCAATTCACTAGCCTGCTTAGGGATCTCAGAATTTCTACATGTGTCAGAAATCCTCTCCGGCACGGGAAGACTACCACTCTTGCAAATTCTCAGCTGCAACAGACACCTCCTTCATTGAAAACGCCACCCTTAGTTGATTGAGGGTTCAAACTGCTAGGGTATCACCGGAGGAAGGGAGCACCAGTTCTTCACCAGATCAGCTCTTGATGCATGCATAGTCTCTCAGGAGCATTTCAGCCGGCTTATCAGTGGTAAGTGTTACATTCTATCCTACAAACCCTAACCCTAAATTCAACTATAATATAGGGCAATTTTGCATGGCATTTTTGCATGCCCGGCTATTCAGTAATTTTGCATGGAATCAATAGAATATTGGTATTTGGGATATTACAGGAAAATACTACAAAAAAGTTGCGAAAAATTTCGAAGTTAAAAAATAAACAAAAATGCAAAAACTTAACTGAGTAAGGAAATCTATAGAGCTTGTCTTCCTAGGATCTTTGCTTGCCTCTTCAAGAGATGGCAAGCAAATGAGAAAGGACTAAATGCTAATTAAAAGATTAAAGGCTCAAAACATTCTCTTAATCAAGTACTTTAGATTTAAACTTCAAACTTGCAAGAAGAGGGCTAGACCTAGACTTCAGGTTTGAAACTTAAAGAACACTGGTAATCTAGACTTTAAGAAATTAGATCTACTCTTTATATGGCTTTAAAATATAGATCTAAGAACATACAAAAGAACTTGAAACCAAAAGAAACTTTTAAAAGATTTGTGAATCAAAAGTTGAGGAACCAAGGTTAAGCAAGAAAATGAAAGGAGAGAAAACACCTTCTCAATGAGATCAGAGGGATAATACTTCTCTTATTTCGAAAGTTACTGAAGAAAAGGTAGAGCCCATTCGCTCATCAATGCTCCAGCTTAGATTTCCCGCAAAGAAATTTCAATACTTGCAAAGGGGATTAAAAATACCTGTGTAATTTGATAAGAGACAACCCAACAAACATAGATTCAAACTAGATATCATATATTATCAAGTAGTCTCTTACAACCTACAATAAGAAAGCAACATATGAAGAATTACTTCTTATTCTTATAGAAATATAAATTTCCTGTGAAAACAAGATGATCCCAAACATGTGCAAGCATAAAAGAAAAACAATGCAGGTTACCTCAATATTTAAGAGCAAACTCAAAAATTGCCTCCAGCCTTTTATTAGCAATAATCAGAAAAATATTACAATGAGTGCAAGCAAAGGTTCCACTTTATGATCCATAACAATGGCAAATAACCTTGTTTATAGAGAGAATGCCAACCCAAGGGGGGCACATTCCAACTAAGAGAGAAGTCGAGTCTCATGAGAAACTTGAGGGATAGACTTGAGTGTATAGCATGCTAGTTAGGATGAAGTGGTAGGCACCACCTCTCAAGAGATGTGCCTACCTCCCTAGGATTTCTCTCAACTTGATCATAAGACGCCACATCCCAATGTATGCGCCAAAACTTGGAGGGATGTTGCTCCTTCTTTCAAGGAAAGACTCGCCACCATCCAAAATTCTCTCAATCACGATGCCAAACCAAACATGGGCTGCCACATCTCAAGCTACACTAATCATGCGCCAAAACTTGGAGGGATGTTGCTCCTTCTTTCAAGGAAAGACTCGCCACCATCCAAAATTCTCTCAATCACGATGCCAAACCAAACATGGGCTGCCACATCTCAAGCTACACTAATCAACTCGAATTATTCAACCATGTGTCATCACTTGGAGTGATGCGCACCCTCCTTCACGCGTACTCTTGCCACATCATTAATCCAACTTAGGTTAAGTCAAATTGGCCTTCTACGAAGTCGCCTAAGATACGAGACACAATAACCACCTTTTCCCCACATGTTTCATCGATTAAAGGGGATAAAAGTCCTTGTAGAATACATAGAATCACTAGGTTCAATGGTACATAAGTAAATCAAGAATCTACTACCCTTGTAAACTTGAAAGTGCGATACCACTAACTATGCTCATCAAATAATCAATACATCAACTATGGCAATAGCAACATACAGTACATCATATATTATATCATCATGGCATGACATAGCAGTATAAAGTTAAACATGACATATGTATGATCATCAAATCACATCACACTCATCAAAAGGGGAGGCCCAAGAGCAGCAAAAATGGGCCTCAATACTCTGACATGTAAATGCTCAAAAAGAAAAAATAGGTCTAAAATATAGTATGCTTGCAGAATGTGGCATAACATTGGCTTTTGATAGCTGGCCTCGGGTAGCTACAACACAACAAACCTTAAAAATAGTTATGAACCAACAAAGCAAAAATGGTGACAGATCCACAGAATGGGGAGAGCAAGAGTCAATAAATCAACTTCAATCCAATGGGATGTGAACACAAGATGGACTGATGCGGATGAAATGAACAAGGCTAAAGGTGGAACCAAAGAAGGAGGAATAGTCCTCAAAAATACCAAAATAAGTGTAAGCCCATAAGTCATTTGGTGCATGGTATGTCATTAAATCAACAACTCTTCATCTTGGTCAACTTATGCAAGGTACTACTAGCCATAGCCATTAAAAAAATCAAATGCAAATACTAATCATAGTACATCACTTGACATGGTATAGTAGTAGAACAAGGCATAGGAAATAAATCATCTCAGGATCATCACATCACTCATATCATATAGAATCCCCATAAGTAGAAAAAATGAGCCACAATAGTCGAGAATACATCAATAGATTGGAGAAAGTAAAGAAAAAATGAGTGATATTATCATGATACAAGATAAGGCATAACAAGCTCACAGTGATCTCGAGGATGCCATGCTGTTGCTGTGAACAAGGGTGCAAGAATAACATAGGCCATCCTTGTGCAAATCCACTCATGGATTTTTGCACCTTCCAGACCCGTTATAAGTGCAAGCATGGCATCAAGTTGTTCATGTGTTGAAAGTGCAACAAATTGTTTGTTGTGAGAGGAAGTTGACAATTATTCCTTTGAGGACAAAGAGGACCAAAGTTTTGAAGAGGATGAATCCTCTGGAGGATCACAGTGATCACTGTGAGAAAACTCAACAGATCAACATAAATTGAATTACTAGTAGACTTATCATGATCTGTTGTAAGAATAAAACATTGTTTTTAGGTTTTTTTAGTGTTCCCTTCAAGTCTTAAGACTGTTGATGGCTGACAAGGGGCATATTTGTGTTAAAAGGGGGCTATAAATACCTAGTGTTCAAAGTAGGGCCAAGAGTTTGCCAAAGCAAAGATTTTTCTTATGAATTGCGTGGCAGCATATCTTGTTTGTCGATATCATCTAAAAATGGTGAAAGATGTGATGGATGAGCACAAGTTGGGAATATAGTTGTGCATGAAGAATGGGTTGTTGGTCACCTTATATCTATGATCAATATTTTGAATACAATTGAAAAAATCCCCCCAGGGAGGCATGTCAGTATTCTTCTTGTAGGTAGGTGTATATCATCTATTTTGTTCTTTAAATTCATTGTTGGGACGTGAAAAGCTTACTAAAATAAAATTTCCAAGTTTTCTCTCAGCCCAACTTGTAATCAACCATCATTAGCCTACTTTCCTTCCCCTTCGAATACCCTTTCTTCCCAGGAATCAATATTGCAATATGGTTCTCTATTTCGTTACCATCATTTATGATGCTATCAAGATAAACAAAAATCAATTCGATATGGGGTTGTTATCACAAAATCTCTAGTGACTATGATTGTGTAATCCTATCCAGGATAGCAGAGACCTATAGCCACCTGGTCTGTGATCGCTCAGGAATCCTACCCCCAAAAGATGGTGTCATGTCGGATAGGCTCCTTTCTCTTTAGGCTTTCCAGTCTCACTCTAGGTGAAACCAAACTAGCCACGGGAGTTGTCCCAAGCCCAACTTAATTTGCTAGACCTTTTTACCTTGGAAACTTAAATTACTTATGGACAAGAAGATACCCTGGAATTGACTTCCTAGACTTCGCAAAATAGCTACTGAGTGAGAAGATTATGGGCTGGTTATAGAATTTACTAGATATGTATATCGGACCAGCGAAGAGAAAAATCAATAACTGGATCAAATCAAAATCTAGGAATGAATGCTAAGCTTAAATTATTCCAACTCGCCTCCTTGAGATTATGGCTTAAGGGGATGGTCAATCGTTTGATGCAATACAAGAATGGGAGATGGATTTGTTTAGAGAAAACACTTGCACAAAGATATGCTATTGCAAACAAATAATAACACAAAGTATAACTCAAAGCAATAAGCAAAACAAGCATGCAAGGATGATGAGCAACACCCGCTTGGTTAAATTGATGTTTAAGGTCAATGCCTATACCTAGGGTGTTGTTATCACAATTCTTATAGCAACCCAAACAATTGATCCTATTCAGGATGGCAGAGAAAGACAGTTGCTAAAGTTGCGACCTTTAAGGACCCTACTCCCCAAACAATATATTGGTTGTCACTTCGGGTAGGATTCTTGTCAGTTTAAGCTACCTAGGACCCTAAGGGCGAATTAAGCTACTAGCTATAGGGGAGACCCAAGTTCAATCCAAAAGGCCAAACACTTCTTATTACTACAAGCTATGTCACGAGGTTCAACGAACTTCAACCATTAGGTTCGAAGTTTTTCGAACCTCAAAAAAAATATCCGGTTCATTTAGGTTCGTCAAACCTCATAACGAACATTTCCCATTTTTCAAGGTTTTTTTCTTTGTGTTCTCTTCCGCAAGTCCACCCTTGCGCTCCGAGTCTTTGACGACGATCTATCTCCACTTGTGTCTGCTGGGTCTCCGACAAGCACTCCGCACAATGTGAAGTTCAAACCCTCGCTCGTAGCGTGTAGCCTGTAGGTAATGTATTGGGCTTCTACGTTGAACCCTCGACCTAGCATGATTCTAGACGGTGGAATCCCAACTCTGGACAGCGGAGTGTAACCACGATTCTGGACGGCTGAGTATGGACGAGTTTGAAGCCAAAACATAAGGTGCAGTGCACCACGAGTTCGCACTTATGTATATTTTTAATTGTTTTATATTTATGTTTATTTTTAATTATTTTATATATTCATTTATNTATATATATATATATATATATATATATATATATATAATTTGTGGAGATTACATATATATATATAATTTGTGGAGATTACAAAACATTAATATATATAGCCGAACCTATGTCGAACCTCATTGGAAAATTCAAACCCGAATCGAACCTAAAGGTCCCCGAACCTGAACTTGAACCCGAACCTTGTGACATTGACTACAAAGCATTGATGTATGATTAGAATGAATTAGATGATGTACCCTGGGATTATACTTCCTAGATTGGTCAAGAGCAGTTGAGCTAGGGTTTATGCCTGTGGTGAATCAAGCTCAAATTTCAATATTTATGCATTGATCAAGGAAGGCAAGTGCTAAGGTAAGAACAAACCCAAACACCAATTCGACTTACTATACAGAAGATCACACAAACAATGCACACAAGAAAGTCATCAAGCATTTCATGTGAAGACGACTTCAAGCCCTAAGGGTGATTCAACTTTGGGGGAGATCAATGCTTTCTAGTGGGAAAATGGAGTCTGTTGCCAATCGATTTAACTTTTGATGATGGATTTGATGCCCACATAAAATTAGCCAACGACAGTGAATCTCAAATTCAATACCCTAAAGCGAAATGACTTGGAGGGAGTTTTCGGTTTTGATGTTAACAATGGTTTCAAACTCATATACTATCAACCCAAATGCCAAATGATGATGGTTCAAAGCACGAATTTATACTGTAGGGATCAAATCGACCTCTTAAAACCCTGAGGCGGAATTGTTTGTGGAGAGTTTATGCCAACAAAGTGTTAAATGATGGACTCGACCCAGTTACACTTGCAATCGTGAACAAATGAAATCTAAATACAAGATATATTGGAAATATAGCAAATCGATTCTGTCATACCCTGCAGCGAATTGATTTGAGGATGATAAAATCGTTTTGTAGTGACAATGCGGCTCAAATCAATTCGTTTGCCTTTAATTGGTGAAGTCTAGGTAAAATCAATCACAATAAACACTGATACGGCTTGGATTGATGAGTATGAGACCATTTTGGATAAAATTGTGGCTCAAAAATAAATTGTTTGATTCCCAACAAAAACGTCTAGGGCCAAAACAACCGTAACAAATACAAATTCGATTTAGTTTGGATAGAATGAACTTGTTTAAATGATGAGAATAACATCAAAACCAAATCGTGACCACTCTAAATCAAACATACACTTAATATGAATTCATCTATAATGAAATTGTGCCTCAGATGAATTCAATTAACCGAACAGATCGTGAATTAAAAATCCAACTCATACGACTTGGGATTCTACTTAAATTTAGACCAAAAGAAATCCAGATTTGCAGGACGTCAAAGTAACACGCCCTCTTAATCACTGTTTCGAACTGATTTTGAAAAAGATAAATTTGTTTATGGTAATTGTGTCACACCAATTCATGGAGCTCTCAATAGTGACGGCTAGGGTTTAATAATGTCCAATATGCAAAACGAAATGCCCCAAGAAGAATCGACATCTTCTACCACGAAATGTGATTTATAAATAAATTAAAAGTTTTGTTTTTGTTTTATTTCGTGTGACAAGTGGTTTAGAGAATTTTGCATATTGAAATGAAGTACCTACCTAGGTCCCGGATGATTGTAAGGGTTCGTCCCAAAGCTCAACAATGCCAAATAGATCTTCTCCTTCCTCTTCTCGAATTCACTTGTGAAAATCCGGTGAAATTTTACCCGAAGACAATTGTCAAAAAAAAAATGGCAATGACTGAAAATTATTTCATTGATTTGCAAATAAAATGATATATATAGGACACAGAAGGAATGGCAAAAATAATAATGTTGAAACAAAATTTTCTCATTCACAAATTACTCCTTGTCGGAGAGAGAGTTCCCAATATGCCAGAGTTATCAATTGGAGAAATCACCCCTTTTTTTCCCTCCAATGGACAAAACCCCAATAGAAATTGTCTTCAAGAAAAAGAAAACTGGTAGTAAAGGAGATTGCAAAGAAAAAAATCATTCCACATTCATTCCAAGATACAAGAAATGAGCCACAAGACAAATTTTTAATATTTCTCTGGAAGCCAAAAGTCCTTGAGGAGCTCTTTCTCTTTTATAGCTAAGAGATGAGCTAAATACTTAACCAACTTTTTGATCAATAATTGAGATTAAAAGATAAAAATAAAACATTAACAGTGGGGATTTACTCTCTCACTAATACATGGATCAAACTAGAAAAAGTCAAATCCTAAGTGAGGGGGGCAAATTACCTTCTAAGCCCAAGATACAAAACATAAAATACAACAATAATACATCATGTATCATCCAAGGGGGATAAATTCACCCCTATGGAATTATTTTACAACTTTACATAGACATTTTACATGATACAATAAGTTAGTCATAGTGAAAGTCACATGGGGGAAATGAAGCTCGTGCTATGATGACATGATGATATGCCATGAAAACCATTCAATAACATCTAGGGGGCCATGATAACATAACCCAAGTCGCATCTTGTAATTCATTAGTCCCTTGTCAAACATTTCAAACCATGGTCACTTTAATTTAATTTTTAGCTGAAATTCTCTGTAAATCTTCAAAATTCCCACTACTTTCTCTTCCTTTGCCCAAACCGATAATCTAACTGCACGGATGGATACAAAAATACCAAGTCTACTAGGATCCACTACTCATACACCCTAGAGCAATATGTCATAGCCTCTGTGAATAATTTTCCATTTTGTATTTATAAAATGGCTTAACTATTTTTGCTGACTTGATCAAAATAATGAACAAAGCCACTTTTCCACAATCTGAAGCATGGAATGGTCCATGTTGCCGCCTTTCACACACCTGGGGGGGAACGACGCAGAAATCTTCAAGCCACTCGGTGTGTCCTTGGGGGCAAGTCTCGAGTCAAGGCTGTCACCTTGTTCTTGACTCCTTTGTTTAGGAAAACTCCTAACGAAGCCAAGTGGGGTAGACCCTACGAGTTACTAAAGCTGGTTACTTAGATGATGATGGTACTAAATGAGTAAGTTTTTTAGGAGTTTTGATTTAACAATTGTAAACAACAGATAACATGATGAGATAATCACAAATAAGCACGATATGACACCCAATCACATATAGATTGAAAGAAATAAACAGTTGACCAGTGCCTTTAAATGGAGTCGAAAATAATTAAGAGTGCTGGAGTGAATGTTGTGCAATTGTATCTTGGTACGTTTTAAATTAATGTGAAAATATGAGCAAATTAAATTAGGCAGGGGGACTCCAGATATACCCGGGGGGTACTTGGAGTATGTCTAAAAGTAACAACCGCTACGGCTACCCGCAAGGAATGTGTGGGCTGAATGTCCAGTCTCTAAGACTGTGTTCATAATACACCCGCTAGGATGTAACAGAGATCGGCGCGTCGAGGTCACTGTCCAGTAGTTCCCACTTCCTTCGGGTATTTTGCCACCGTTTACCGTTTAATCGATGCGTTGGATTTTCGCCTCAGGTGGTTAATTGGGAAAGTGAATCCTAATTATTCTAGTCACTCGCGTTGTTTTTGATGCAGCTTGACTGATTGGACGAACCGCAGCCAAGTGCAGAGCATACACACCGGAGTCTTGTCAATTTTAGTAAATTTTAAGAGCGTGTTCTTGTTAAAAAAAAGACCCTCCAGGAATCTCTTTCGGTCCAAGTGGACCTCAATCAAAAAATCAAGGAGGGGTTAATTTTACTGCTTGCTTGTGAAAAATAACAAAGAAAATAGAAGCAGAAATACACACCACCGGTTTTCTAATTGATCCTACCACGATCCTCTTTCACCTTTCGGTTCAATCGGGGATTCGTGGGGTAAGTATTAGTATTACTTTGATTTCAAAATATGGAATAATAAAAAATATGATCAAAGTATACAATCCTGCATGACAAGACTAAGCTAGAGAAAAAAAACGGGAAAAAATGTAAAAAAACGAAACGGACACGAATCCCCCCTGGGGGGATGGAGAGTGGGCTCGAAAGAGCCTACTCGAAGTGATTCTTTATTATTAAGGGTTGCAATATCAGCAAACTAATTTTCACTTTGGTCCTTGTTATCTGGGATTCAAAGGCTTACAACAAGTTTACAACAAGCTTAAAAAGAAGCACAGCAGTGGGGGAAGCCTCCGGGAAGCTCCAGTTCGCCCAAGAGTCGAAAAATGGGCAGAGTCTCCTTCTCTTTTTTGTTAAACCTGATAAAAAACAGCGAGTAATTAAAATCATATGTGCCCAAAAAACACTTTAAAAGTGTTTTGGGTCACCACACTAATTACCGAAAAGAGACTAAGTTAAAAACTGTTAAAAAGGGCTAATTTAGTTTTGCAAAAAGGAACCAAAGAAAGCAAGCTTTCCTTGGGATCTTGGCTTGCTATTTTGGCAGCCAATATGATATGCACTTTTCTTGCAGAATTTAAAACTTTAAAGAACGAAAAAATGAAACTACCTTATGAGGAAGCTACAAATTTCCTTTATAATGTTTGCAAAAGAGGGTAATTTGAACTAGATCTCTTCAAATATAACTTTGCATGCAAAATAGAATTGAGATCTAAACTTAGGAAATGATCTTACTAACTAGATCTGTATATGATTTTCTTAATAAGATAGATCTAAGCGGTAAGATTCTTAAATGGTAACCAATTTGAAGACAATTTAAATTTTGAAGGAGGAAGAGGAAAAGAGAAGTGCTTGTTGCTGAAATAGATCTGCAAAAGAAACTTGTCAGTAAAGCACCGAGGGGCACAATCTTTGCAATCTTTATTGGAAAACTAGTCGAATCAAACTTGAACCACAACTCTTCCAATCACGGAAAACCTGCAAGCTAAACAACAAATCCTGCAAACAAAACCATTAAATCTGAAGGTACATATGAGAAATAGATGACATAGCAGGAAAATAATCTTATTTAACATGCATATATTAGCTCATTAAAACATATGTAGCAAAATAGAAGTAAGTAAACTTATTTACAATGACCTATTCCTATGATTCCAATAATCATTCAGGCAAACAACAGTTTAATGCAAAAAATGAAAAAATAGCAGTTCACCTCAAAAGCAGCATGATAATGATGATCCACACATGAAAAGGACTCCACAATTTAGCCTTCAAAGCTTCTCTTTTATTCCAACAAAAAGAATGATCAATACAATATTACACAATCGCAAGCCTTTCTTCCCAGCTCTAACTAGCTTAGAAAAGAGAAAGGTTGCTTTATTTATAGCTAGACTGGCCAAGAGGAGCGCATGCCTGACTGAAGGAGAGACTGTAGATGATGGAGAGTTAAGCCGAGCCTGATCTGATAATGAACTAAGTCTAACTGGACTGGAATTGCAAATCAGAGTGACACCTCACTCAGTGAACTGAACCACCCATCGAACAACTGTCAAATTGATCCACACGTGTGGAGGAGAGAGAAAGGAGGGCGCAACCCCCAGATCTGCATGAGCCTGTTAAGCTCCACTTCAACCCTGATCCATGCCTTTAGTCAAGGAATGATAACTCCCGATCAATCCAAAGCCGATGAGACTGATTTCAATCAAATCGGAGCAAGTTCCACTGATTTAGGAATTTGGATTTGCTCCATTATTTAATTAATTTTTAATTAAATTAATAAATATTTGATTTTTTTTGGATTTTCTTACCTGAGTGATGGAAAAATCACTCAAAACTTAGGAAAAGTGGGTTTATGGGTTTACCGAATGCTCCGAGTTAGAAAATGAGCACCGCCATGATTGAAACTGACTTTTAACCCCACTTTTATTACAAGACCAATTTTTCCATTTAGATTATTAAAAAATAGCCAAGTTTTGTGGAAAAATTAAAATAAAAAAATAAAAAATAAAACAAACCTAGGGGGACTTAGCACATGTTCATATGACTCGACCATAATGCCTAGCATGTTTATACATTGACACACAGACTCTAATAACCTCCATAGGCCTAAATGTCAAGCCAACCACCCCAACTTTGGAGGTATTGAGTGAAAAACTCAGAAATTATCAATCGTTTATTCAACAACCAATAATAACCAAGGAAAAAAACACTCTGGGCTAATCGGATTGATAAATGAGTCTAGGAGTCTAAGTCTTTTACAGACACTACCATGCTAAAACATTTTATTACAACTCCCCCAAGGGGGTATGAACATGTGGTAGATTAAAAAAACACTTCCCGGAAGCAAGTCTGAAGGTCTTCTGAAGTCCGAACAAATCATCTTTGTTCGGTTCACCAGGCTCACTTGATAACACTGACTAAGTATGACTTAGTAAGTAATAGTCCGGCTGGCCTCCAAAGGCACGAATATGAACATTGTCAACCTGTAGTGGGGTCTCGCTTTGGGATTGACCCATTGACCAAGTGAAACCAAGTTTGACCAAGTCAAAACTGAAAAAAAATTAATCTGAGCATATAAATCAAGGATGTTGCATTCAAGAGGTCTTATTCCTTATCATGACAAGTATTGAAAGACAACTAAGTGCTAAGTTATACCATACAATGGTGATCAACTCAAAAGAAATGCAAAAGTAGGACACTTACTTAGTATAATTAAGCAACAAAGGCGATAGTTCCAGATGCATACTTCAATTCACGGTAATCACAAATGTAAACTATAAATCAGTACCCTTTTATTCTCTTCTGGGTAAGGTCGAAAGTATAACAATATGGGTTTTGATTAATGTGAGGTCTGGCTTTTGAATAGACTTAATAGTTAATCCACCTTTGGAGAACTGGGATTTACAGGTTCACTGTGGCATTTGTTGGATTAGCAAACAATAGGGAAGAGTCTCTCACAAATGGATAAAGTGCTTGAAAGGCACCATTTCGACTCTAACAATCCCCCCATTTATTCATTTCGCAACATTTGAGTTTCACATTTCACTTTCACTTTATTTCACTTTGCATTTCTTTGGATATATCATTGAAGCACACTTTTCACATTTGATTCTCCTTTAGTTAGCTTCATGACTAAAAGGTACTAGACCTGGAAAGCCTTTCGGGCCCCAGTACTGCCACGGCCTTAACTCTGCTACCAATGAGCATCCATAGCCCCGACGGAGCTGCCACAATAATGCCTTTCTACGGGGCAGTAGGTGGAACATCATACAAAGGATGAGTACCCACCCCTTTAGCCATTAACTAATTTCAAGGACTTTTAAGCTTTTCACAATTTTGGGAGTATTTGCTTCAAGTCTAGGGGATACACTTCTGGTGACTAGGCCAACCTAACTGCACTCAAACATTCTAAGCTACAAGACGAAAGAGATCAACAGAGCTGAAAGCAAAGCCACACTTTTCAGATCTGAGACACAAAAACATCATGGAGGTATCCAATCAAAGAGAGCACATTAAGGGAGGTCCTCAAGTTTATTAGTCAAGTCTAATTCAAGAGATTTTAAGAATCAAACGAAATAAAGGATGGGTGAAATAAGACTATGATGTGGAACTAGGAGAGGGGGGACTGATCTATACTTTACATATGGATTAACCCAAAGAAAAACATGCAAAATAAACTTAACACTAAAGTCATTAAATCACTCCAAGTGCAAGCCGAACTATAACAACCAGAATAAAATAGTGATCACCAATGCCCAACATAACCTAGCATAGTCAGTTTACCAATACAAGTATGAAATTCTTATTATACCTCATGCCATATATGTGCTCAAAAACTGCTACTGATCCTGTAATCCATTTGTCACAAACCTCAAGAATCCATATATAATTTTTTTTTTGATATAACATATATATCTATAGACATATCATTAAAGTCCCTATATGCTGCTAAAAACATTTGTCATAGTTTTTGTTCTGTTACTAAAACATACTTTATTGCTACATGATTGGTTGTGCAATGTAGATGTTTGCTAAGGGAATAATATCATCATGTGTTCTTCAACCTATAGGTGATGTTTTGTATTAAATTATCTTATTCTTCAATTAACTGTAACATGGTGTTATTAAAATTTTGGAGGCTGATTGTTCGTTTTTAACTTTCCACGTTCGTTCAAATTTTCCTAAATCGTTGAACTCGGCTCTGAAAATTAGGCTCCAATTCATTTATCTGTCCAGTCTCGAACTTCCAAGTTTATTAGTCTTTCCGCAATTTATCTTTCCAAAATTTATCTTTCCGCAATGACCTTTCTGCAAATAACCTTCCGCAATGATCCTTTCGCAATTGCGGGTTGCCTTTCGACTTTTTTCGTATTAACCTTCCGCATTTACCCTTGCACAATTATGGATTGCGGATTGTAGGTTAGCTTCCAGCTTTTTCAAATTATCCCTCCACATATATCCTTCTGCAGTTGCAAATTGCAGGTTTCCTTTCAACTTTTTCGAATCAACCTTCCACATTTATCCTTCCGCAATTGCGGATTGCGGGTTTCCTTTCAACTTTTTTGAATCAACCTTCCACATTTAGATGTTTGCTGGTTAAGAGCTTGTAGTTTGTTTTTAGGGTATATTTAATAGGATAATATGACCCAGAGGGTCTGTACCCGATTTCTTATTATGTGTTTGGTAATGTGCATCTCTAAAATAGTTCTAGCTTCTATTTAGTTATGGCTTGAATGATAGCTTATGTTACTAGATTCAATTTCGTCAAGGCTGCTATCTACGTGGGACTTATTGCCACATAATAAATTTGATTGATATGTTGTAGATTTGATATTTGGTTAATAAATGATAGCGGTTGATGCTCTGACTTAACTGCGAGATCTAACCGCAAATCGTGGAAGTGGATCGAATGCTTTAAAACTAATACCCTCGACTTAGACAGGGTCTTCTAGTTAATGAATGACTTGGCTAACTTTGGGATTCTAATTACTTGGTGTAGTTTTATATTTATATATATTGCACATTTATATATTGTTAATTGTTTAAAGAGTATCTATAATTATTTTCTTTAGATTTCGATCGATCCTGATCTAGCATCCTTGATCTATAATATTTGACTTATAACATAGGTTTATGAAATGCGATGCATTTTAATAATTTATAAATCTAAAGAACCCTTTCGTCTCTTATCCAGATTCAAGTAATTGATTAATTGTTTATACAGTAGAAGATTTGACTGTGTACTTCGTTTGTTAGTTTTTAAGATGTAGCATCCTTGTTACTCGTATTCCTTCGTCTTATTACAGAGAATTATTTTAGATGTTGTTTGGTTTAGTTAGATCTGACTAAATCTCCGTGAGTTTATTAAATGGGTTCCCTCTGTCTTTAACTAAAGTTATAATACTTCTTAGTACGATTATGGTCTCTAAATAAGTTTATTTAAACACTGTTGTAAAATAAGCAAACTTGGTCTATAACATTTATCTAGGTGTTCTAGCAACTTGCGTTTTCAATATATTAGTTTTTTATATAACATACATCACTAGAGATCTTCAATTCGGGTATGGATGCCCAATTAGAGATACATTAAGAACTAAATATGGTATTAACAGGTATGAATATAATAAAAGAAAAGAAAATCTAGCTTTGAAAACATATTAGATCATCATCCTATACATATGCATAATACATTTCTGCTAAAAGAGTTAGTTGTGATTCCAGGTTAAGAATGGAAATCCTACTGTAACTAGTTCTAACAAATAAACAATAGGAAAAGAACCTCAAACCACTGTTGGGAAAAAAAATGGAATAGACGTTCCTCCCAACCAACTCCTAGAGCAACCAAGTCACTTGCTCCAGAACCCCCGATTCTGTTCATTGAACCACAAGAGAAAAATCCACTTAATGCGCCATCTCTTGCATTATCAGATTCAATCCTCGTCCAATGCTTGCCTCCTGCTTGCCAATGGACATACTATTATATAGTATTTTTCCTAGGACTTGGTCATTTATGAACCTCCTACTCTTCAGCACTCAACAAAGAGTTGTGACCTGATTTTGGGGAAGATGCCTCCTACACCTTGAGTTCTCACTCAGCAACTACAACCACTTGTCTTTTCCTCTTGTGGGTTAGCACACACTCTTCAACAACTATTTCATTTCTGCCCCCTTAAGTATCTTTTATCATTAAAAGAATAATTCATTACATTTGTTTTATTTTTGACTTTCTGTCAAAAATATTTAAAATAATAAAATAAAACATCTTAGCAGAAATTAATAATAAATTATTAATTCTTGGTATATTACACCAACTGTATTGTCACTATTCTATCTGCATGGCAAGGAAGGAGTACATCCAACTGATTGCTCTGCTCTCTGCTCTAGTGAACCAAGGTCTGGATATGCCTAACAAGGGATATCAAGATGAGGGATTAAAGTAACTAGGGTCCCATAACCGCTGCCCCTGAATCATCCAACTGCTGATAATAAAATAAAATCATCCACCAATGATGTGCTCTAGTATGCTCATTAATCTCCAGTGTAAGGATTAGGCTTAAAGCTGACATCTGATCTGAAAAATAAGTAATAGCCCCCACTACTAAAAATATGATAACATGTGCTATGGAGTCAAAAGATGGGTTTGCTTAGATTGTAGATCTACCCCAAATCTAGCATTATAAAATCTACCCAAGTGAATAACCACCCAAACAAAGCCCTATATGCATTCAACAAAAAGTTTTGGAAAAGTTTACTAATAAAGTGACAAATGGTTTTCAGAGTTTGTATATCAAAGACCCGGGTACTCACCTTGTTCTAGATGCTTGAAGGAGTTCTTTTTCCTCACTCAACAACTCCTAATAGATCCCAACTTCACTTCAAACCAAGGTGCACTTGTTTGTCCAATGACTTCAACCTGTAGATGACTGAGAAAATGGTTAGAGAAGAAAATGACAATAACTCAAAGATAAACTCAAAGTTTGCAAATCGAAATAACAAGCAGGGGAACAAGAGGAAATAACAAGAAAATGGATGGCATTTTCAAATCAATTTCAATCACACAGAAACTCCTAGTAAAAAGATACCAATTCGCCCAAGAAATTTTCCTCCTCTCCCTATTAAACAAATCACAAAATAAAATATCCGAGGCAAGAAATGATTGAGATCTAAAAGCAATAGGAGCTCAACAAGAAAGGAAATTCCATCAATAGCTTCCACGAACAAAAGATTTTGCACCATAATTTTTTTTATATTTTTCACTGCTAAGATGAGCCAAGAGTTCATTACAAATGAGGAGCTCACTGTCTTTTAAATATTGAGAGTAGAAAAATCCCTAACTCATCCTTATGCAGATGGATGATGTTAAAAGATGCCAATACATTATCAAGGGTTGAGATTTAATCTCATTTAATCTTTTTACATAGTTGGAAATGACTATCTAGTGGTGGGGGTTGAATTACCTCCAATGGCCCAAGTACAATGCTCAAGATACAAGATAAATAGATCAAATGACCTGCTAGGAGCTCAAGTTATCCCCTAGGTGATTACATTTCACTTTTATTGCATTGCCTTGCTCAAGATCCAAGTCGCAAAGTGATGAAGTCGCCCCCATAGGACAGAAGGCACCCCACCATGAAGATGAACTGAATGTGCTAAGTGATAACAAGTTGTAACACTAGGAAATGTGGTCCGAATTTGTTTAGGGGACCATAATAACATAAACCAATTCATATTTTGCCATTCACTTATCCCAAATCATACACCAAAGACCTTGGTCATTTTTAATTTTTTGATGGAATAAAATAATAAATCATTAAATTGTCCATTTCTTCATCTTTCTTTGCCCAAATTGTAAAACTGACTGTACGGATGGATTTGTAGACCTAATAAACTATAATATCCATTACTCATATGCTCATAACCAATCTGATATAATCTATATGAAGCAACCTCCAAATATTTTTAATTATAAAGGCTAATTATTTTCCACAAACCTTAGAAAAATAATTTAATTTAGCCTATTAATTCAATAATGCCTAAAATGATACTTGAAGGGGTCCAATTGGTCCCCAATATATGATCAATAATGAACAGTAGTGAAGTCTTGCTGTTGACTTGACCCTTTGACTATGTCAAACGCAAGGTTTGACCAAGTCAAAAAGTCAAAATTTGGTCAAAGTTTGACCAAGATTCAGGATGATGGATAAATCATGTAGGATTCCCGTAAGAGGTGTTAGTGCCTTTGTCATGAGTAAAATTGATAAACAACTAAATGCTAAGTCATGCCATACATAGTGATCATTTCAAAAACAAGTGCAAGACAAGTACCAAGTATAGTAAAGGACAAGAGTAACTAGTTTCATATACATATTCCTGCCTAGACTAATCACAAATGTAATGCATAGATCAAACCTCTCCCTTGGGTGAAATGATATGGATGACAACCATGGGTTAAGTCAAAGAGTGAAGTTGACCATAAGATAGACTTGATTTACTTTCGGAGAGATAGGAATAAATGACACTCTATGACATTTGTTAGAGTGGCGAACACTAGGGAAGCAGGGTGTCTCACAAATGGATGAAGTGCTTAGAAGGCATCCCTTGGACTCTAGCAAGCCTCCCTTTTTGTTTCACAGCTTTTTCTTTCACGTTTGATTTTTTATTTGACATTTCTTTCTTTTGGTATTTCTTTGAAGCACATTTCACTTTGAAATCCTTTAGTTAGCTAATGGCTAAAAGGGATAGGCCCTGGATAGACTTATGGGCCCTAGTTAAGATATGAACTTAGATTCACTGTCAGCCACCGTTCATAGGTGCAACAGAGTTGCCACAGTAAATTTGTTTTAGGGGCAAGAGGCTTAACCTCATACTTGGAGAATTACCTACCATTCCAACCACTAACCAATTTCAAGGATGGGGAGCACTTGTTTAAAGTCTAGGGGATACTCTTTTGGTGACTAGACTACCTAGGCTCAGAACTCAACATCGGTAGCTATCCGACAGGAAGTGTTAAGGCTTCTTATATTTTTGTCACACACATCATAACCGAGAAACCTGGGAAAACATGGAGGCCACCCTAACAAAGAGGTCACATAAGGGGAGGCCCTCAAGTTCATCAGTCATGTCCAAGTCAAACAGAATTTTGCAATAAAATGGATGAGATGGATAAGTGGATAAGGTTAAATACGAAATGAAGAGAGGGGTGATGATCCATACGTTATAAAGGAAACTGACTTCAACAAGAATATGTGCATGAAACTACCATTAATGCACCTAAATCACACCAAGCACAAGTCCTACTGACAGTGAACCAATAAAATCACATGATCACCAATGTATGACAAAATCTAACATAAGTCATTCCATCAATAAAACTCATGAAATCCATATATATACCTCTTGTAATGTCCCTGACCCCAAAACTAAGGCCAAGGTCACAAAGAAACCCAAGGGAAGGTTGAATCAAGGTAATGCACAACGGAATAAGGTTTCTAAGGCTAGGCCATCATACCATCAAGCCAATTAAAATAAACAATTAACCTTTAAAAATAAATTGCAACACTTTAAAATACAATTAAGATCTTCTCAAAAGCTCATGCAGATGCAAGACCGTGCTAGCATGAAAATTAAACCAGATTTGCATGCCCATTAAACTTGGACCTAGCATAATTAAAACATTCACAGGTGACCATAATCAGCCCAATAACACTTATAAATCATATTTACGATTTTTTTTGCAAACAATCACAATTTAAAATTTTCAATAGATAAATTATGCAAATTAAGACACTTTCGTAAATCCAATCTATGGCACTTTCTTTTATGGTTTTGCATTACTTATCGGACCAGCTCTGAAACTAACATCTACAGCCATACAATAATGAATAATAACAGGTAGAAAGTATCCATATACATCCACTAATTCATACAGAAGATCAGATCTACAAATTGCTATCAAATTTATAACCAGATCATTCGGTAAGCATCTGATTCCCTGCAAAACCCACTGTGAGTCCCAAATAAAAAGCATATATCAATACGTGGAATTCTATAACCACCAAGGGCGCACTTGCATGATTATATACAACCATAAACTTGCATAAACCAATAGGTCTTTCAAGCAGTCAAAACAATCCAATTTCCAAGCGGAAAGTAGTCAATTAATAGTCCATTCGGCAGGATTAAACAAAGGTTCCATCGATTCCCAAGGCTCACTATAACCATCAAGGGTACAATAGCATGATTAGATACAACCATACAACATCAAATAATCATAACTGCAAAGAAACTATCCATTCATTCCAATTTTCAAGTAGAAAAACCCATTAGCTAGTGATTAAAACTCAGTACTTTCATCTGCATATTCATCTAACAAATCTGATCCGCCACAGAGGTCGCATTTGCAGGTTAAGATAAAACAAATGAATACATAAATAAACCTATGACAAGTTTCCATCAAGATTAGATCTCATAGACAAGAAGGATGCACAAGTTTCCAAACAGTTAAACCATCAAATCTGCATCCAACTATTAATACATAATTATGTCATCAACAATTAATAGTTCAACTAGAGCAGCAATGGATACATCATATAAACATATAAAATAACATAAAATAAGTCACTTATCTTATCAAGAGGCAACTGGCATCAACCAGTCCACTTACCACCCATCCTTAGGCATTTCCAATCCAAATCCTCTTGGATAGGCCACTCTCGAGCTGAGGCCACAGATCCACAAGCAGAGGTGCACTCAAGGATAGCTCAAAATATCAGTTTGAGAAGCCGCAACCCTATTCCTCACCACCTACTTTCTCCTCCACCCCACTACTAGGTGCAATGGTAATCCATTCACCACCCAGGTCCTTCCGGATATCGACATTCACCTTCAGGATTTATGTGCAAGTCTAGGATAGAGACAAGAAGTGGACACAGAGGAACTACACCAAAGTTTCTCACACTTCAAACGCAACACAATATCACAGTGCCTTCAAGCACACAATTCACACACATAGCAGAGCATACATGGCTTTCCAAGCTCACAAGCTTACCAATCCCTCAGCAAGAATGGCATGAACAACAATCAATCGACCAAGCCCTTCCTAAGGAAATCAACCAAGGATTTATAGATCAAAGAAGGAAATTCAAATCCAAGGGGAGAAAATCAAACCAAGGTAAGCCAACTTGAGTTACCCAAATGAGGTTACTCAACCATAAAATATCCATTCTAATTCTGCCAAGGCAACTCGAATTTCCAAGAGAATGACTCCAAACCATCCAACCAACTCGGATTCATGTGGGGACACTTCATCCATGAAGATTAATTCGAATTATTGAGGTGAGGAATTGCACAAACCAAGTCATCTTCCCAGAATAGCAAAATGAGTCATAATGAAGGGGGAATTACACTTCTCACATCACTGACTAAAAATAGCCAGCGAGGGCACCTTTGTGCAAGGGAGGAGTTACAAACTCACCAAACCACATCAACGAGGGTGCATTCGTCAAGTGGGACCCATCAAGCCAAGCATAAGGTGTCAAAATAACTCCGAAGGACAAAACAATCAAAAGTTCAATCTGTTGTACAATGTTTGGGTGACCCATCAACTAATAAAGTCACCAAAGCATAATTACGGACTAGGATAAACAAACTCAGTCCAACAAGTTCTAAAGTGCTAGGAATGTCCCCATTCCCCCTCACACTGTGGATCAAGGCCTCCCATACTCTTATGGTTTTCAGTGTGCCAATTGTTTTTATTAATTAATTATTTACAAATAATAATAATAATAATAATGTCTCTTGGTCCTTAAATACCCTTGTCCCAACACCTAGTACCACAATAATAAAAAATTACAACATATTACATATGTCCAGGGGCTTAACATATGGGGCATTACACCTCTACCATATACCTGGTCTGGACTGTAGCTGCAAAATATCCATCTTTTCTAACTCTACTGACTCTGGGGGCAAGGAAAGACAAGATCCCAACTGCATAAGAAGAATCCTGAAGGTCCACTGTACCAAGGTCTGAAATGTATGACAAGGGATGACATGAAGAGGGCTCAATAATGACAAAGGTGGCCCCTATGCTACTATGCCACTATCCAATACAGCTATTGAATAGTGAGATAATCATCTAGCCACTGATACCATCTAATGAGATACTGCATTTGTCGTAAGGACTAGCCTCAAGACTATATTTTGCTTTGGCAAAAATGAGAGCTAGATCCCACTACAAAATATGTGATAACAGGGAAATAAGCAAGAAAAAGCACTATGTTTATCTGAGTTGCTTAGATCACCTGTAGGGAGGGCACCAAATGGTGCATGGCCTACCCTTAACTTATGCAATGATAGTGTTTGTCATGTGAATTTTTAAGGGTCCCATGACAATATTTATACATATATTGCAATCTCAGAAGATATAAAAGAGAGAATGGCTTGTGATTTTAGATTTTTCTGAAGCCGAGGAAACCTCCAAACAATTCTAAATTCCAAATCTAAGTTATTGTATCTGAAAATATATGCTAAATAATCCTTTAAAAGAGTATTAGTGATTCCAACTTCTAATGAAAACATCCATTGTAGTGGTGTTATCATTCAAAATACCACACAACCAGAAGCTATTAAATACCTCTATCTTCCTCTTGTCGGATAAACTATTTTCTCATCATCCATGAATATCTGCATATCGCCTGGACTTGCATTCCCTTTGTGAAAAAATGGAAAATTCATATATTCTTCCAAAAAAACCATACACTAATGTGAGAATTCCAGGAAATTTCGAGGTCTATGTCTCAGTTGGACACACTATTACCTCAACCGAGGTGTTCTTACAACCATTCATACACAATCTACATGCATGCACAATCCATCCCTAGATAAGATGTTTAGCCAAGGTGTTCATATTCCCTCAAATTTTTTCCTCACTTAACTACATGCATACACAGTCCATCCCTAAACAAGAAATGAAAAAAACCATTAACAACGTAGTACCACAAAATTCAATTATTACTTGCACGTGCATGTTAGGTTCCATGCACACAGAAAGTGTCTACTTGGATCCATCTCCGTTTTTCGTTTCGTGATCAGTTGTTGTGGTCAAATCCTCGTCCATAAATATATCCCAATGCCCATCTCATCTGATGGAAAACTCAATATCCATGAAATACTGCATATTGTGCACATTAAGCACAAGAGTATAGAGAGAATTCTGAGACCCAACTAGCATTGGTTTTAGTAAGATTCCACACCCTCTTTGACTCAAACACAATGATAAGATCATGCTTGAAGGTATGGTGATGGGTTGGGTCAATGCTTCCAGCGTTGAACTTGAAAATGGAGGAAGTGGGGATCTCTTGCATGGTGCTCATGGATTCCTAGGCATGAAATTAACATCTTGGAAGTTCTTGATTTTGTTTATTGGACAAAGAGCACAACTGCAAATATATGACAAATGGAAAATATGCATGAAATTGGGGCTTGAATAAGCAAAATAAAAACACTTTGTTTAGCCTGAATTGTCTAGATCACTTGCAGGGAGGGAAAAGGTAATAGCTCCTTGAATTCAATTTCTCTTTCCTTTTCTTTTCATTATTGATTATGCTATTGTAGATTATGCCATTGGTTGTCTTCAATTGAAGATTTTCTGGCTCCTCTCTCTCTTCAAGTGAGGAAGGCGGTATTGAGAGATACATAGAACATGTTAGGAGATACTTGGAATGTAGAACATGCTAGGAGATACATGGGACATGAAGGTAGTGCAACATGCGAGGAGATACATGCAACATGGAACATGCCAGGAGACGTGTGGAACATGCAACATATAAGAAAGTTGCAAAGTTTGCAATAGTAGTAGTTCCACCTGACATTTAATTTGATAGGAATTTATGAAATTTATGAAGATTTAAATGTTCAGCATGGGGATTGAGCATTTTGTCGTTGTCCCCAGAATAAGAGGTCAAGTTGACAATAAGAAAAAACTTTGGATAACCATATCACAAGAAATCATGAATTCTACAAACTTTGGTTAAAATGCAAGGAAGAGATTCAAGTAATAGTTAGTCAACCCCAACTAATATCCAGTCAACGCAATATCAAATACAATATACCATGCTCGTTGGTAAGTATAATAAGGTAGTGATGGAATGGATACTAGATCTATAGGAAGTCCTTTTGTTGAGTAAGGTCTTTCTAGACGAATAAGACTGCACACCTATAGTCCTCATAATGTGTCAAGGTTGAAAGAGAACCATTTGAGTTCCTGAATGGGAAATAAGATATGCCATGGGTTTCATAATAAATTGGGCATCTAAAGACAAATGATTCTTTGTAACTAATAGATCCATTGGTCATGAGGAATATTATGGTCTATACGTAAGTTGTAGAGAGCAAGCTTGTAATTGGACCCCAAGAAACTTTAGTTCATGTGCTAGACCCATATATCTTGGAAAGGTAATCAACCCATTTTCCATTTGGAGATAATTGGTGAGATAATGGAAGAACTTAGCTGATAAAGGCTCATAGGTAGTAGTCTAAGTGATTCACAAGTCCTACAAATATAATCACCACTATTGTAGTTGATCTTTCTACTTGACAAATTTGGAACATCGAGGAGAATGTTGTAGATATAATTTCTCTATATTTATATCTCAGATGTGAAGTAGAGAAACCACTTAACCATACCAACTATAACCAAACTCTTGATTGGATAGTCTCATGGAAGACTGAATTGCTAGATAGGGATCTCTATTTTTTCGTACCAATGTGTCTTCCATGTAGTAGAATCTCTATGAAGCATAGCCACCAAATGAAATATAACTAAAATAAGGAAAGGTATAAAACTCTATTGGTGTCATAGCTTGTGGAATTGTTTTCTTGGAACAAATATCTTTAGAAAGCATAAAGTCAAGGACTCTCAATGGGTGACTTGATAAAATTCCACAAAATAGGTTCCCAATCTCACAACGATAAAATAAAGTTGGTGTGCTAATGGTATGGCATGGAAAATGTAAATTTTGGTTAGGATTCCTTGTAATTGAGTTAGAACACCATCTCTTTAGATTAACATTATCTAACCTTTGAAGCTGGACTGATGGAAAAGAGTCCATGGAAAACTAAATCAAGGTAGGTGTAAGAGAATATCATCTCAATCTCTTCTCCCTTCTAGGTGAAAGTAACTACCTAGACATATTAAATGTCATGAGTTTTAATTTTCCCAAATTAACTACTAGGACACACCTTTTCAATCTCTTCCCTTGTAGGTGAAGGTAACTACCCAAGATTTGGACATATTTAATTTCATGACGTTTAATTTTCCCAGATTAACTACGTTGCTGGAGACCTGCATCTTTGGGAACGACTGAAATAATATTATCTCCAAAAATCATAATGATAATAAGAGCACCAAATTGTATATAGCCACCATTTGGGACGAGAAAATATGAAGAATGAATAATGAAAGAGGAGATGAGAAAGGAGGGGATACATATCAGCTATTGCACTACTCTATCATAGATAACCTCCAGCTCAATATGAAACTATAGAATCCCTCTCCCTAAGGATCCCTTTTGACATTGAGCCATTTTTATTACATCCCCCAATAAGACCTACGTGGCATGCCTATAAGAAGCATTCCTTCTAGCCTTTGGTTGCCTCGTTTTAGCATTATTTCACTATGGGATGTGGACTTTTTTTGCCCCATTGATGTAAATTAGGATTAATAACCAATATTTAGTCAAACAATCTCATAGCTAAGACCAAACTTGCTTGTACTTATGAGCCCATCCTGCTCGTAGACTCATCATCTTTTGTTGTGGGCAATAACGACCATCTATAGTCATGAGCTTTTGGAGAGGAAAATCATCCATTTTCTTGGGCTCTAACATTAAAATTGCAGGAACATTCTCGGAACATCAATGTCTGTCTTCTTTTGTAGAAAACAAGATGAGAAATAGATCCTTGAATTCTGTCTCCTTGATTTTTGAGACATAAAAATGCCTCTATATTTAATTTTCTAATAAAAAGTGTTTGGATTTGGAGTCTTTTAGCTATCCCATTTCAAAACTCTATCTAATGATTAGAGTACATTAGACCCACAAAAAAACAAATAAATCTAAATTGAAAGCACGATGCTACTTTGTCCCTGCAAGTCCAATTGTCATTGGTCAATACTGTTAGAATATAATCCGTCGGGATTATATATTGTAAATAAATAAATAAATAGTTAGCTGAGCNGTGAAACACAACCGTCACATGTAATATATAAATGTATGCATTAGCCATGAATAATATTGAATCGGGAGTTATACCTAACAAGTGGTATCAGAGCTTGGCTATTTGCCATAACTCCTGCTGTTAAATTTCAGTCCTGGCAGCCTGTATGCTTGCCAGTGCATTGCCAGACCTACATTTTGCCCTTTGTCCATTCGTTTCAGAGCTGCCTGCCCATCGCTAGTCTGCCCTCTGCTCTTCCCTCCTGCCATATGCGTTATTTTCTTGGTACACCTATCAGTGGTATCAAATACCAACGGTCCCTTGGATACAGTATGCGTTATTCTGCAACAGTTTTAATTTGAGCTGTGTTCTATCTTCACCTTCTCATTTCTAGACAGTGTAACTTAGACCTATCAGTGGGAGATGCTGCGATTTTATGAGGGAGTCGTATTAGTGTAACTTAGACCTAGCATATCTTTCAGAGCTGCACTGTGTATTATTCCTGCGTGGTTATTCTTGCGTGCATACCTTCCTGCGTGACCTTTACGTTTGTATTTCTGCGCGAGATTCTCACCTGACCTCACTTAGTTGTGAGATTCTCCAGATTTTAGAGGCAGATTCTCAACCTAGAGTACCCCATAATCTCTAAGGATTGAGACAAATGCTCTTTGGCCGCGAGTCCGCCGTCCTCCATGGCCGCTCGCTCTCAAAACCCTAAAATAGACTGAGACTGTCGTGATCCTGCGTAGAGTGAGACTGTCGTGATCCTGCGTAGAGAAGAGACCATTGCTGAATGATATTATGCTTGTTGCTTGATGGTATCTGATATATAATGCCTGAAGTTTATGCTGCGTGATATAAGACTGCTGCGTGACTCCTCCAACTCGTGAAGAGACCACCGTAAAGATTGATTGCGTGAATGAAGTGTAGACCGGTGAGAAGACAGTCACGTTGAAAGCTGTGATAAGGCAGCGTTGAAGGTTGCGTTGGAGGTAAAATCGTTGGTGACCGTTGGAATACCTATCTTTTATGCTGAAGACTGCATGCATGCTGCGTTGAGCTAGCTGCCTGCAACTTGAAGACTGCGACTTGAAGACTGCATAATACCTGCGTTGGAGATAGCCTGCGACTTGAAGACTGCGTTGATACCATTTATTTCTTGCTGCCACTGAAGACTAGATCGTGAAGTGTGTTGCTGGAGCCACGACCTCTCATCTCCCATTGAGCGATAAAGCTTGGATAAAGGTGACAGAATGAACGAAGGGTCTCTCATAGAGCCAATGAACCTTTTGGGATACCATTCATAAGTCCTTTTTACCCGAAAAGGGTTTTATCCAATTCAAAATCTATGTGCATTTTCCTGGATGTAATTTTATATGCCGCTATGTTTCTTTCTGTCATGAAACCCTTCACAATATTTCGTAGTCTGTAGCAGAGTTATTTTTACAGTTTTTGCTTGCACATTCAGTTATAGCTGTAGCAAATTTTAATAGCTGATAAATACTGCAGCAGAAACTTAAATTGACAAAAACACACAGCAAATGTCAAAACTCAGATTGGTAAAATAAGAGTGATTCAACTCTAGCTGATAAATACTCCAAGAGCCTGCGAGTTTTCTGAATACCCATTGCTGCAGTGAAGATTCACGCCTTTCTGAAACTGCGTGAAGTAATCTTGAAATGTGTAAATCTAGACTGCTGCAACATCCACTTGAAGATTGAAGTTGTGACCACATTCTACGTGAAAGGAGATTGCTGAGACTGTCCATCTTATTGACAGTGTATTTTTTGTGTCATTCTATCATTTTTAAAACTTGAAGTTGAGATATTAAGATTGTAACTCACCTTGGCAGAGACTGTAGACCTGCAAGGTTATTATTTTTCTATTTCTCTTTGTCTTTATTGTAAATTACACTAACAGTTGTAAAAGATGCAATCTATAGCATCTATTGTTGGTGATGTCCTCACTGGCAAGGAAACATATCCAAAATGGTCTAGAAAGATCAAGAAATCAAGCGAGCCTGTCAAAGAATCCCTTGACTTTGTTCAGAAAACAAAGAATCGGTTCAAAGACCCTTCCAAGGGAGATTGCAGCAAGAGAGGACGAGGAAGAAGAAACTTCAGAGGCAGAGGGGGCAGAAACAAAACATCAGATTTGCAGTGCAAGCGTTGTGAAAAGACTGGGCACACATCAGATCAGTGTTGGGCTTCATGGGACTCCATCAAAGACAAGCATAACCAGAAGAAAGATGACCAAGATGCTAGTAAATCTTTTGATTCTTGTATTGTTGCACATTGTAATCTTGGAATTAATGAAATGACTTCACTTTCATCTTACAAAGATTGTTGGCTGCTTGATACTGGTGCAACATCACACATGACATTTAGAAAAGATTGTTTTGAAGAACTTAATGAAACAATAGATGGCATAGTGTACTTTGCAGATAAGTCAAGTCTTAAACCAAAGGGAATGGGCACCATTCGACTGAAGATGCCTGGATTTCCTGATTTCTTGTTGAAGAATGCTCTTTATCTTCCTGACTTGCAGAGAAGCCTGTTGTCCTTTGTGGAGATTCGACAGCGAGGCCATTCCATCCACATGTTTGATGGAATCGTTGAAATAAGAAAGTCCTCTAACAACCAAGTCATCATGACTGGATACGAAGATGGGAAGCTGCTGAAGCTAAAGGGTTCATCTGCAAGAGTTCAAAACTATGCCTACCTCTCTCAGCATGGAGAAGGTAATTTGTCATCTAGTTCATTGTGGCATGCAAGATTTGGTCATCTAAATTATAACAGTCTTCGTTTGTTGAGAAAGAATGGTGTATTTGGTTTTCCCACCATTCCCAAAGAGAAGAACAAATGTGATGCATGTATATTAGGGAAACATAGTAAGCTGCCATTCCGTGAATCTAATTTCAGAGCAAGTAGGAAATTAGAATTAGTACATTCTGATTTATGTGGCCCAATGCCAACACCTTCAT